>JBAMBL010002514.1:0-146945 GCA_037043405.1 Drosophila subquinaria | reverse complement strand
TAATTTAGATAATTTAGACCAGCGGTGGACCCGAAATCTTAATTCGGGTGCATTACAACAACACACACTGCGTTTTTGCTACGTTGTTGTTGATGTTGTTGATTTTGATCTTGACTGGGCAGAAATAAAGTTGGGAGCAGCCGCTGGCTCCCGGAGCCCATGCGTGCCCATCGCTTATTTAGACTCATATTCATCTTCCTTTATATTTCTAGCGCATGTCGCGAGTGGAGCGTTCCGCCTGGATCCTCATGGATCTGATACATCCGCCATTGACACAGGGCTATATGGTGCGTCCCGGCAGCGATATGCCGCCCCAGATAATGGACATGGTATCGGAGCTGGGCATCTTTGGTGTGATCATTGGCGATGCCGACAGCATTGTGCACAACTATCAGGCGGGTCACATGCTGCGCACAAAGCTGTCCACTGCCAACGAGGGCGGAGTTGCCGCCGGTTTGGGTGCCCTCGACAGTCCCTACTTGATTGACAGCGACGAGGATGAGGATGCCGCCAATTGAATGTGTTTAGCAATCTTAACAAAATGACGCATTCCCTTGCCTTCTTTCTACTCTCGACTACTACTTAACAATTGTATTAATAATAAATAAAAGCAATTATTTTTGTAATGCATGTTGAATTGTGTAATTGATGCAATAAATTTTAATGTTAATACTTAAATACTTTAAAAATCTTTACAAATATCGTAACTAATGCTAGAATGTATTTAGAATAGATAACACAAATTCGCCTCACAAATGTGAATTTTTTTTTATCAAAGCCACTTTTTCTGACACGAAGCTCCAGATTTCATAAAAAACAGGGACCGTAACGATTATAATTTTTAAAATATAAATTATTAAATAAAAGTTATTTGTTGATTTTTATCCAAAAAATTAAATGAAAACTCTTATTTCTTGATCTAAATAAAAAAATTATTAAATAATAATTAAATCTCAATTTTTATTTAAAAATTATAATTTAACTCTTATTTTCAATTTTTATTTTAGCAATTGAAAATAAAAGTTATTTTTCAATTTGTATTATAAAAATTGAAAATAAAAGTTATTTTTCAATTTGTATTATAAAAGTTGAAAATAAGAATTATTCTTCAATTTTTATTATAAATGTTGAAAAATAAAAATTGACTGTAAATGTTTTTTGAATTGGACGGCGTATTTCCAACAGTGACATGTATATACAAAGTAATAGCCAAGGAGAATCGGAGCGACGTTACCTTCCCACCCCTTACCACCCCCTTGTGAATGAAATTCACCTTACAGTTCAAAAGACATTTGCATTCAATTTGTATTTTTCAACTTTTATAATAAAAATTGAAAATTAATTCTTGTTTTCAACTTTTATAATAAAAATTGAAAAATAATTTTTTATTTTCAATTTTTATAATAAAAATTGAAAAATAACTTTTATTCTATAATTTTTAAAAAAAATTGAAAATAAAAGTTTATCCAGTTTCTCATAACTCTTATTTGCGGTCCCTGATAAAAAAAACAAGTTAAAAATGTTTTGATGGTAACATTTTCTGAAAGATCTCAGATCTCAGAAACATTTTTGATGTGTTTTTTTTCGCTCATCTGAGGCTCCAAATATGTATCAAAATAAGTGCCATTGATAAAGGTTATCATCTGGCCAAGTTACCTAATGTCTTTAGCTGTTTGGAATGCATTGCCAATTAAGCTTTTAACGGGGAACAAAACAACACTAATTAGCACCATGGGAAACCAACCACGCCCAAGGAGAATTGGGGAATTCGGATTGCTGGGCGTCTTATTACCGAACCATTTGACGGAAAGTGGCGTCCATGAAGCGGTCAACGAGACCATCAATGGGATGCACAATCAGTGGAATGCTGGCCAGTCCAATAATCGTGGGCAGCGTCTTCAGCAAAATCGTTGGCGATCGCCTTAGCAACATTTTGCTGCCTGCGGTGATGCTGTATGTGAAGAGAAATGCAAGAGAAATCAATTAATATTTGTATTCAAAGATAGTAAGAACATTACTGTTGAGTTACTGACTATAAGATACCCGTTACTTCATTTAAATATCAATATATTAATTGTATCTGAATAATTGAATGATTGACAATAATAAAAGGAAATGTTTAGCATCAAAAAGAAAGAGTTTTATCTTGAAAACTGTGGATGTGATTAATTTTTTCCGATATGTGGACGAAACGGGAAAGGGGTAGGAGGGCGTGGCAATGTATGCAAATGTTTTGATATTTGCGGACATAGTGAGAATCTGTTTAATGAAGTTGGAGTCTACAGCTTTATCTAAACATTATTCAAATTTTTCAAAACTTTTAAAAAAATTTAAACATTTGCAAACTAATTAGAATTTGTAAACAAAAATTTTACATTTATAAATCTGTTAATTTTTTTAAAGTTTTAATCACTGTTTAAAACTTGAATATTTTTTACACTTTTAAACATTATTTTAAATTTTTTTTAAGTTTTAAAGTTCAAAAATTCACTTTTTACATTTACAGTGAACCACTAATGTCTTCATACAGCATAAATTTGTCAAATTTGCGTATAATAAAGATGTTTTGATGCGGGTTTTTTATACTAATCTTTTATTCAATTAAATTCTGTTCTAATGATGCAAAAATTTCATTAAGCCAATAAGTACCCATCGAAAATTTTGAATTTTAAAAAATAGTAAATTTTTCATATTTTTTCCTCGATTTTTTCCAAAAAATATTTTGATGCAAAAAAATTTTCAAAAATATTTTTGCTAGTATTTTATTATAATTTTTTGAAAATCCTAAAAATTACTATTTTAACCAATTTTTCCTACTTTTCACACAAAAACTATAAAAAATACTAGCAAAAATATTTTTGAACATTTTTTTTGCAGTCACACTTAGAATTGTTTGAAGAATTTTTCTGCATCAAAATATTTTTTGGAAAAAATCGAGGAAAAAAGTTGAAAAATTGACTTTTTTTTAAATTCAAAATGTTCGATGGGTACTTAATGGGTTAATGAAATTTTTGCATTATTAGAACGGGATTTAATTGAATTAAAGATAAATATAAGAAACCCGCATCAAAACATCTTTATTATACGCAAATTTTACCAATTTATGCTGTATGAAGACATTAGTGGTTCACTGTAAATATATTTAAACATTTTGTAAAATATTTAAAATTTTCTAAAATTTGTACATTAATAAATGACATTTTTTTTTTTAAATTTTTAACATTTTCAAAAATTTGAATTTTCAATTTTTAAGCATTTAAAAAAACCACTACTACTTTTTTCCATGCTACTAAAATGACAAGTGCATTAAAAAAGTAGTTAATTCTCAGTCAGTCAGTCAGTGAATCAGTCAGTCAGGACAAAGAGTTTTATATATATAAACATAGACTAATACAATATACCCTCATAAGCTACGAGTAACGGGTATATCAAGGGTATTTGCCCTACCGATTGATGACTAGGCCGGGTATAATGACCGATGCCAGCATTTGCCAACTGAAAACATCAGCGGCTGCAATGGTGACTTCACGTCTCGATGCGCCTGACATACTTTCACGCAGGGATTTGTCAAATGTATCCGTGCATACGTAACCAATGGCCATGCCATAGGATGCGGCTACAATTGCCTTGGGCACCAGCGGTCGAAATGCCTCGCCCACCTCATTGCTATAGCCTGCAAAATAGGAGTGATCATGTGATAAGCATCTCTCACCAAGATGCATTTATATAAGGTGACGTCTTCGCTGACAGCTGAGGTAGCAAAACAACTTTGACGTGCTCTTTCGGCTGTCAGAGGGAGTAAGACGCTAGATACACAGCAGTGTTGTAGACGTCACCTTATATACACATGTAAACACATCTTGCTCTCACCCATATAGCGTATGAAGGTGTCCCGATAAATGTCCACATTGATGTTCTGAATTTGCCTGCGACCTGGTCTATCCGTGCGCAGCTTTGCGTCCGTTGCTGTATCTACTGCAGGAGTTGGGGAGTCCAATTTCGGTTTTGATTCATCCATGGCTAGTTAATTTGTTAGCTAAGTTGCGTAATACAATTACTTAGTTCAATTAAAAACATTTAAAAGGGGCAGCCTTTGTATATTATGTCGTTGATTGACAGTCTGGCAACGTGACAACGATATCCAAAGCTTATAAAATGTCTATCGTTCTGCCTCCTCATTTAATCTGGCAACGCCGCTACGTTTGACATCGATATCCAAAGATTCGATTTGTCTATCGCTCTGCCACCACATGTTATCGTAAAAACGTCAAGCGTATCATATAGTTAATTTTTTTTTATAGTGAGCGTGCGTGCGAGTGCTGCTTTTTAAAACCAAATATCCTTGAAATTATTGCAATTAATTGAAACAAGCTGTGAGTATATAAATTATCATATATGTTTTGAGCAAACAGAGCTCAACAGCAAGCGCACAATTGTTGGACGTGCCGCGCGCGCGGCAAAAGGCCACCCAAAAGCCACAGAAACATACAAACGCTCACACACACACACAGACACGATTACAGACACATGCAAACATTGACACACACACACACACATGCAGATGATGCAAAAACACAAACAACTTGTAAAATATTATTAATGCCGCATACTGAACATTGTACATTTGATTGATTTATTTATTTACTTCTCTGATTATTATTGGCAGCTTGGTAAACGCGTACACTTTGATTGTGTTTTCTTTTGGCAAAGGGCTGCTAAGTGAGAGTGAACGACGCTCCTTCCCCGCGCTCTCGCTCGCTCTCTCCTGCTCTCTCCCCCTCACCCACTCCTGACGGTCCAACGGCAACGGGTGCAACGGTTGTGTTGTTGTTGTTGTTGTTGTAGTTGTAGCATTTACCATGTCAGACTACAGCGACCTGGATCGTCAGATTGAGCAGCTGAAACGCTGTGAAATCATTAAAGAGAATGAAGTGAAAGCCTTGTGCGCCAAAGCGCGCGAAATACTTGTGGAGGAGGGGAACGTGCAACGTGTGGATTCCCCCGTAACCGTTTGCGGTGACATCCACGGTCAGTTCTATGATCTGAAGGAACTCTTCAAGGTTGGCGGCGATGTGCCCGAAAAGAATTATCTATTTATGGGCGATTTCGTGGATCGCGGCTATTACAGCGTCGAGACATTCCTGCTACTGTTGGCCCTCAAGGTGCGCTATCCGGATCGCATTACGCTGATACGCGGCAATCATGAATCTCGCCAAATTACCCAAGTGTATGGCTTCTATGATGAGTGCCTGCGCAAATATGGCTCAACAGCCGTCTGGCGATACTGCACTGAAATCTTTGATTACCTCAGCTTGTCGGCCATCATTGATGGCAAGATATTTTGCGTGCATGGCGGCTTATCGCCATCAATACAGTATTTGGATCAAATCCGGAGCATCGATCGCAAACAGGAAGTGCCACACGATGGCCCCATGTGCGATCTACTGTGGAGTGATCCCGAGGATCAAACTGGCTGGGGTGTATCGCCCCGTGGCGCTGGCTATCTGTTTGGCTCCGATGTTGTATCACAATTCAATCGCACCAACGACATCGATATGATCTGTCGTGCCCATCAGCTGGTCATGGAAGGCTTCAAATGGCACTTCAATGAGACGGTTCTAACTGTTTGGTCAGCGCCCAACTATTGCTATCGGTAAGCACATATTCCCATATATATCCATTACTCATCCATCCACATCAGCTTTGCACTTTGCAGACACGAGTATTCTTTATAAATGTGCAACGCATTTGAAGAAACCATAACAGACCACATGAGGAATACATCGATGCATTTCCACTTAAGTTAAAAATAAAAACATATTCTATTAAAGATTATCATGACCAAACCCAACCAGAGAAAACTAAGATACTAAGATATTATCCCGGAAATGCGTCGATATATTCTTGATTTAGACGATTAGAGGAAAGATATACATATTCCTCAGTCTCTATGAAAACTAAGCTCAGTTTTTTAGATATCTTGACGAAACTTCTTCTTTTTTAAATGCAGACAGTATTTATTTGCTTTGACAAAGAAACAAAATCATAAAATTTATTCTGCACAAGGAAAAAACTTCTTATTTTATATGTTTGTCTCAAGTATTTTTAAAAAGAAAAAACAAATACGTGAATTTTTTCCATGGTAAAATAATTACTTACTTGATTTAGGCTCGGTTCGCAAACAGGTTTAGCCCCTGAACCTAAGGTGTTTTGTGTGAACCTTGGTTTAATTTAATACCTGAAAAATATTATTATTTAACTTTTTTCCTTATATATTGTTTACTTCAGTATTAAAAATAAGAGAATGTAAATAATAATAATAGCACTAGTTTACAAAATCAAAAAAAATTTTTGCTTTTCATGTCTGAGTGCACTTTTCTTATGGATTTTGGCCCACTTAACACGAAAATCGCACTTAAAAATTTTTTTATGGAAGCGTTTTCGAAATATTTAGGTTTTTCCAAATTTTTGAAGTTGCTCTCACATTTTAGAGTATACCACGAGATCTAATTTACCGATGCGGTCAAAAAAGCACTCAAATTAAAGGTAACTAATCTCTTTACAACTTTCTCTAATATAGTTTTGAGATCGGCTAAGTAGTTCAGAAGCTAGCGACTTTTAAAAGTTCCAAATTCCTGTTTTTTTGTGATTTTTTGAGCTCGAGAGCTCACAAATTGCTCTAGAAAAAATAGATTTCGCAAAGGTAAAATTTGTTTTGAGTATTTAGCGTAAAGCTAACACTGTTACAAAGAAAATAGGCAACTTTTTATGAGAATCCATGGATAAATGGCGGAGATATACGCTTTTCAGTGAAAGAATATAAATCATCTTTTTATCGATTTGCTAGTTTGTGTTTGTATGGCAGCTATATGATACAGTGGTCCGATTTCAACCAAACTTGGTCAGGATATGTAGGACCATAACATATGCTGATTGAGTAAGATTTGTTAAGATATTTCAAGCAACCAAAAAGTTTTTCATACTAAGACTTGGTTTTCGACTGATCGTTCCTATGGCAGCTTTATGATACAGTGGTCCGATTAAGTCCAAATTTGGTGAGGATGTAAGGGACCATCCCAGATGCTGATTCTGCAAGTTTGGTGGAAATATCTCCAAAAACAACAAATATTTTTGCACTAAATCTTTATTTTCGATCAATATTTCCAATGGCAGCTGTTTTTTGTGAAAAACTTCTTTGTTGTTTGAAATATTTTAACAAATTCTACTCAATCAGCATATGTTATGGTCCTACATATCCTGACCAAGTTTGGTTGAAATCGGACCACTGTATCATATAGCTGCCATACAAACACAAACTAGCAAATCGATAAAAAGATGATTTATATTCTTTCACTGAAAAGCGTATATCTCCGCCATTTATCCATGGATTCTCATAAAAAGTTGCCTATTTTCTTTGTAACAGTGTTAGCTTTACGCTAAATACTCAAAACAAATTTTACCTTTGCGAAATCTATTTTTTCTAGAGCAATTTGTGAGCTCTCGAGCTCAAAAAATCCCAAAAAAACAGGAATTTGGAACTTTTAAAAGTCGCTAGCTTCTGAACTACTTAGCCGATCTCAAAACTATATTAGAGAAAGTTGTAAAGAGATTAGTTACCTTTAATTTGAGTGCTTTTTTGACCGCATCGGTAAATTAGATCTCGTGGTATACTCTAAAATGTGAGAGCAACTTCAAAAATTTGGAAAAACCTGAATATTTCGAAAACGCTTCCATAAAAAAATTTTTAAGTGCGATTTTCGTGTTAAGTGGACCAAAATCCATAAGAAAAGTGCACTCAGACATGAAAAGCAAAATGGCTGTAAACTAGTGTAGTTAGGGTATTCAGAAACTCTAATATTTGTGTTATGTGGCAAAGTTTTTTTTTTTATTATTAATATGCGCCAGCCTGTTGCATGGACACATATAGACAAGGAGGACTCAGTGCGCTCCAAATGTTGGTCTAAAGGACCGAGACACCGAGTCTCGGATCTAGGATAGGTGTTAGAAATCGTACTCCAGAAGGGGTCCTTTGATTGTTTAGGTTGATCCAGCAGGTAGTATTGGGCCTGTTCGCCTGGGGCAGCTCATGACATTATAAGGCAGGGCCCCCAGTCCCCGAACAAGCAAGTAAAATCATCTCGGTTGATGATCAAAAAGAAGTTAGCGATGTTGTAATGACAACAAACACACAGAAAAAAGTATATCACACCAAACATGCCCTGGGGTATGTATACAAATTTCGTCGTATTGAGACAACATTTCAGAAGGAGAAAGGTTGCCAGACTGTTTAAAGTATCTAACGAAATAAGGTCTTACTGAGGTTGGTATTGATATTGGCTGTAAAAGATAGTAACTTGTCTTGGTCCGGTGGCTCTACGGTTAGAGTCGCCGACCTGTCAAAATTAGAATTTTCAGTTTTATAACTAGGGTTCGAATCACACAAATGACAATTTTGGTGACTGTCCCTTAGGACAGATCTTAAATTTAAATAAAGAGATAAACATTATTTTAAATTATTAAATTAATTTTTTACAGTGGTAAAAGCATTAAAGTAAACAAGAGTAAGAGAGGGTGAAACCAAACGCATGAGCTAAAACGAAATAAAGAGAATGCTTCCCTTATACAAAACAGCTGTTCATTGAAATTCAACTCAATGATATCATAAATACGACAACAGAAACTTAAAAAGGTCACTCACTAGCTACAGTGTTATCACTTTGCCACATAACACAAATATCATAGTTTCTGAATACCCTAAATATCATAATATTACCTATTCAAAGTCTTAAATACTTGTGCGATGCTAGAAAAGCCTGTAATCTTTACAAATTTTATATTTTAGAACCGTTTCAAATCAGTTGAAAATTAGTCGTTACTTTATAGGTGAGTTTAGTTAGCTCCAAGGTCTAATATATGTCGATATGACATTTAATTAGAAGCAAGGCTCGGTATACAGCTGTTTCACAAAGGGCTAGATCAGCTTTACAGCTATTTTGTCACTTTTGCGACTTAGAATTCTCAACTGGTTTGAGCTAAACTTACAAAAAACATTTATAATGGTATTTTATTATTTTATTTTGCACATTAATCTTCACTAAGAAAAACTTTGTTGTTTTTCAAAGCAAATCGTACAAATAGTGTACGGTATATAGTCTTCTATATTCGAAACAAATGAAATACAATGCTCTTCCTTCTTTTTCTAATAATGTATTTTCTATCTCTTCCAATTAGTTGCGGCAATGTGGCAGCAATATTGGAACTGAATGAGTACCTGCATCGCGACTTTGTCATCTTTGAGGCCGCGCCACAGGAGAGTCGCGGTATACCATCGAAAAAGCCGCAGGCTGATTATTTTCTTTAAAAAATCAACAACAACAACAACAAATGCAAAACGAGCAAACTAACAATACGCAATATGCAATGGAAACAAGACAAACAATAACAGCTGCTCCAAATGGATTGGATTGATTCGTGTAATTGACGACGACACTCGGAGCTGCTGTAAAACTTTGAAAACATTGATAACATTGATAACTGCCTGCCTGCCTCAAGCAAAAGAAATTAATCAATTATATACAAATTTAATGAAAAACAACAACAAAAATAACAATATAATTAACACAAGACCAGAGTGTGACACACAATCTTCCACAATTCCCAACTCCCAATTTCCCCTTAACTTTCATTTAATACCCTGCAATCTAGTGCATTCATTGTCTAAAACACCTGGTCTTCGATTATGAATACCCTATGTTTAAGTTTACACTTAAGACTTAGTAATTTGTGTGTTCTATCTTTATTATTATTTACATTTC
Source organism: Drosophila subquinaria (assembly GCA_037043405.1). Taxonomy (NCBI): domain Eukaryota; kingdom Metazoa; phylum Arthropoda; class Insecta; order Diptera; family Drosophilidae; genus Drosophila; species Drosophila subquinaria. The sequence goes on along the minus strand of JBAMBL010002514.1, from coordinate 137,130 downwards.
TTGTGCTTTTATTTTTGATTTGTAACTCGTCTCACATTATTTTTTCTATATAATTTTCTTTTTTTTTTTGTCATGTCTGTGTGATCGTTTTTTAAATTAGATGGCGACACATGATTAACTAGCCGGATAACCTATTAGATCTACAAATGTCGCGGAAAGTTCGCAAGTTTGCGGCCATTAGTTGTTAAGCCCACAAAACAAAACGAAAAATGAAAAGAAAGAAACACATAGTCTTTAAGTAATGATATTCATATACATATACATATACATATAAATATATATATATATTTAGATATAGTTATAGTCTTTTTAGCCTGTTTCAGCTGTAGATACTACTCTCTCCGTTTGGAGCTCAAGATCGTGAAGTTCCCGAAAATGTCGACAAATATCGAGCTGAATAACAAAAAAAATGCATTGTAATAATAAATATTATTAGTAAATAAGCTGATGTTCTAACATTATGTTAACACACACACACACATCCTCACTTCACACACACACACATACACATTGAAATACATATATGTATCTATGTACATATATGTATTCAAACAGATATTTAAAAAATAGAATTTGTAAGCTATATAATGTCAGTGCGTTTTTCTTGTATCCTTGGATTAGGCTCGTCTTTGGGTAAGTTTTACCTTAATCCCTATTACCCTTTATTTTATTAAACCTTCCGTTGCTTACATCCTTGAATTAACCCCTCTTTGAGTAACCCCTTGATTAAAGCCCCTTTCGGATGACTTTCTTCATGGATTAACCTATTCTTTGGGTTAGCAATTCCCTGTGATATTGTGCTGGAAATTAAAATTATGAATCGACTTTTTAATTAAAATTTTGAAATCGTCAAAACAAAAATTTACTCGATATATCGCCAAAAAAAAATTGTAGAGCTCCAAGTTCTTTAATTCGATCATTTTTATCGCATTCGAAAATCGATAAATATATTAGATTTTTTTCTCTTCATTACTGAATACATTTTCCTGGAATAACCATCTACTAAAGGATTTATCTCCTTGGATTACCCCCTGGCTGGATAACCCCTTCCTGGCTTACTGCCAGGAATTACTTTATTCTTGATTTATTTCCTCTTTGTATTACCAATTTTTTCAATAACTATCTCCTTAAATGACCCCTACCTTAGTTTACCTCCTTCTGGAGCTACTTCCTCATTGATTTTCATTTCTTCTGGAATTACTCGCTTCTTAAATAGTCATCTCTTCGAAAATTCGCCCCCTGGGCTTACAGTCTGCTTAGATAAACTCCTTGGATTACTCCAGAGATGCCCATCGCCTATGCACACAAAGCACATTTGTTTTTGTTTTGCACATAGGATATGGGAAGCATATGAGAATACACATTGGTAAGCTTCTTGCGCACATTGCAAATTACACAAACAAATTTTGCCCATTCCGCTTACCGTCAACTTTCGTTGCTGGCAAAACAAGAACAATTCTTGCATTGTCCGCTTTCCGTCAACTTTCGTTGCTGGCAAAACAAAAACAATTGCATTGCGTCGTTTTGCTTTTGCTAATCCGAATGTATTTTGTTGTTGTCTTATCGTTTTGTGTACACTGAAAGAGAAAAACTTCACTTCGTTGTGAAACGTGTGATGCGTGTGTTTTTTTGAAGAAAAATGTTCCTCTTTTTTTTTCGGTGTACACATTTAAATTAAAAAAAATTGGTATTACATTTGTGCGTGCGATTTCTTTTATTTGTATTGGTGCGTGCACATCCATTAGGCAGTTTTGGCCACCCCTGGATTACTCCCTTCATAATTTTCTTTAAATTACTTCTCCCTTGCATTCTCCCAGCTTAAACAATCTTGCTTCACATGCAGCTTACACAGATTTATTTATATAGACTTAGGAACTAGTAGTAGTATAAAGAATATATTTATAAAAAAAAAGGGAAAAAAAAAATAAGTTGATACAAATGTGAATCCATTTAGCCAGCTCGGCGCTTGTCGTACGGGAAGGGACATGGGACATGGCTTTAGTGCTCCTCCAGGGACAGACCGTGCTCATGCATGTGCTCCACAATGCAGGTCTCGTAGGCAGCGGCCGCATCGCAGCTAAATGAAGAAGGCGGAGGAATTATTAACATTGGATTACAATTAAACTACATATTAATGATGTAAGAGAATACATCGAAATATCGACAATTCGATTTTTGTGGAAACGATTTTCAAATTCTTAAACTCGATAATTTTTTTACGATATATCGAGTAAAATAAATCGATTACTATGAAATATCGACAGCTTACTGAAGTTTGTTCATTGATAAATCGACAACTCGATTTTTATGGAAACGATTTTCAACTATATACGACGATATATGACGATATGTCGACAATTCGAACATTTCTTTTACGATATATTGACAACTCGATTTTTGTTTTGACGATTTTAACCAGGGACCGTAACGATTATAATTTTTAAAATATAAATTATTAAATAAAAGTTATTTGTTGATTTTTATCCAAAAAATTAAATGAAAACTCTTACTTTTTGATTTAAATAAAAAAATTATTAAATAATAATTAAATCTCAACTTTTATTTAAAAATTATAATTTAACTCTTATTTTTCAATTTGTATTTTAGCAATTGAAAATAAAAGTTATTTTTCAATTTGTATTATAAAAGTTGAAAATAAGAATTATTCTTCAACTTTTTTTATAAAAGTTGAAAAATAACTTTTATTTTTCATTTTTATAAAAAAAATTGAAAAATAAATTTTATTCTATAATTTTTAAATAAAAATTGAAAATAAAAGTTTATCCAGTTTCTCATAACTCTTATTTGCGGTCCCTGATTTTAACATTTCCATTTAAAGCTCGATTCATAATTTGATTATACATAAAAAACTAGGCATCCATGTTGGAATACTTACTGATCCTCGGGCACCTCAAGAGCCTCGCATTTGTCCACGACATCAGCGCCAGCGGCTTCCTTGGCCGCATCATCCTTGCTAATGATCTTGACCATTTCCAGAGCACGCTCCTTGTTTAGTTTGCCGGCGTCGTCCATCTGTGAAAGAAATCAGAGTAGATTCAAATAGAGGATTCGATAAACAGTCGGAACTTCGAACGGGGAAGCTATGCGCGCATGGCTTATTTTATGCACTGTAAGAAATAGCTGAGCAACTCTACTTGATGCTCATTTATTTGTTTGATTCGATTTTTTATTGTAAGCCACAATTCTTAGTGTGTCTCTACGTAGTTGCATGTTATATTGGGTTTTAAGGGAATAATTTGGATTGTCATTTGGAGTGAGAAAATGTCGAACGCACGAATAAATCTATTTCTCTCAGTGTACAGTTTACGTACGTTCGCGGCAGGGGACTGTTGGCAGCTTTGTCCGTTACAAACAATAATGGACAAGGTTGGCAACAGTGGTGCCAGTGAGTGAGCAACCGATAACGACCAATCGATAACGATAACTGTTGATCAACTTACAATTTCGAATTTTTTCATCATGCAGGCGCGCAGACATTTGCCCTCGTGCGAGTCACTTGGCTTATGGTGCATCATGTGCTCCACATCCTCATCGGTGGCGCCCGTCTCCGTTTTGCACTCCTGGGCCACCTCGGCGGTGTGCTCCTTGGTGAAATCCTCGTGTGGAGCCGATGAGACAACGCCAATGGCAACAACAGCCAAAAGGAGCAAACAAATTAAACGCGACATGTTGATTGCTAGACGAACAATTTTCACTTGGTTGCGGATTGTTCAAGTCGCTGGAGTTTTATATGCTTATGGGATTTTTGATGCGTCTCAGTCGACATCTTGGTGTGGTAGGGGGGACACATCACATCAATTAATTGCAATTATTAGCATGGGATGCAGTTTGCACTACATGAGCAGCACATGACACTCGGATCTGGATGCCGGAGATCAACTTGACTGGGCGACGTGTGAAATCTCGATTTACCCCCAGCAGTCACCTTCCTCCATCCCCTCTCCCTTTCTCTCTTCTCTCTATTTCCCACGCTCCCCTTGGTCCAATGTCGGTTAGCTATTTATCATACCCTGTACTAGGGGTATAACAAGCGAGTGCTAGTGTATGTGACAGACTGGGTTCGACCCTTTAAAGAATATACATATGTATATTCTAAATCAGCATTATTCAAATTGTGTATGGTGCCTCTTAAGAATTTCGATTATTTTTGTACGAAATGGGAAAAAACAAATAAATATATCAAAGAAATAATTTTTAAATCCAAAATAAGGTTGGAGTTTTGTACCAAATTTAGTTTTTTCGTAAAAATTATAAAAACAAAGATAAATAAAATAAAAGAATATAATATGAAAGCAAATTTATTTGTGGACAATACATAATTCTAGATCATTCCAAATAAATGGCATATGATTTTTACTAAAATGGGTTTAATTTAGGATTACTCGAATTTATGCCTTCATAATTTTGTATGACATTCATAAGTTTTAGTTCCAAATTAAAAATTTACTTTCCCTTTTAGTTTTCAAATATTGATATTCAAAGTATTTCTTGTCAAAATTAATGTAAGGAATTGCGCAGGGTATCTCATCGTCTGGCACACTCGACATTATTAATTTTACTGTTTTCCCTTTGTTCACTTGTAATTGTTCACTTAATTAGAGGCTGGCGAAAATGCAAATCTTTCAAATACAATGAAAACCGATCAAAAATTTCTGATTGCTCATTAAATGGATGAGTGACAGGGAGAGCAACAGTTGCTTGATGTATGTAAGTGGTTCATCAATTAAAATTAAATTCTCACTGCTCTTGACATACTTCGGCCGCAGTGCTTGACTAACAGATACCCTATGCTATTGACAAAATAAAAATTAATATTTATAATTATATATAAAGTATAATAAAATAGAAATTCTTGAAATTTATTATTGCATAGTTTTGGGCTTCGTTTTTAAATACACTTAATCTCCCTGTAAAAGCAACTATGCAGCCCTGTGCCTTAACGGTCAACTAAATAAATATTGCCGTCAACATGACACGTCAAACAGCACTTGCAAACCTTTTCAATCAAAGCTCAAAGCGAAGCAATTAAATATAAGTATTCACATCAATTAAAAAATATATTTTTGTTATGATAAACAAATTTCATTTATTAAATACATGTGTCATGTTATGCTATGTTATTTACATTACGCTATTATGCTATGTTATCGATAATCGATAATTGGGGTTATCAATTTAATGACGACTGTTCACACTACAATAGAATATGGCGCAAAAAGAAAACTAATTAAAAAAAAAGAAACTAGAAATAAATATGAAATAAATAAATAGTAACTTATATTAATTGAGGTATTTACAGGTGCCTTAACTGTCTAACTGTCCACAGGAGTCTTTGGCGCCAGCGGCGGCGCCTCCACAGGCGTCTTATCAACTAAAGAGGGCGCCGCATTTTCGTTGCTCTCTTCGTCAGTTTTCGGCTGAATTGGGGCAGCTGCTTGTGGCTTAGGTCTGCCGCTCGGTAGCAACAGCATCTGTATGCCACCAGTTGGAGCCTCCAACAGAATATACATGCAATAGGCCATCAACACGGTAAAGCCAAAGTCCGACCAAAAGCGAAGCATCTGCGGGAAGTGTAAGAAGTATGATTAATATGTATGTATGTATATTGTAATTAAAATGTCAATTTAAGCTTACCACTTGATAGTCGCTAAAGTATGTGTTTGTGTGCGTAATGACGGCATTGAACTGCTCGACAAAGAAGTGCACAATATACGCACAATAGGAGAGCTTCGACAGGGGCTGCCACATGGGTGAGGAGAGGAAGCTGTTGGCCAGACCGCCATAGCCGTATTTGCAGGCAAACACAATCCAGACCAGGGCGAGGGGCCAAGCAATGCGTGTGAGCGTCACGTAGAAGGCCTCGTCCAGAGTGGGCAGAGTTTTTCCGTTTGTTGTATATGGGTAAAGTGCAAAGAGGGATGTGAAGATCAAGCCCAAGCTGATGATCCAGCCCAGCCAGACAGTGAGGCGGTTCAGCTTGAAGCATTTGCCGCGATTCACATGCAAATAATATCCAAAGAGCAGACCAATTATCCAGGGCGAAGCGCGTGTGTGAGTTGCGAAGTAGAGTTTATCTGAATCTATCATATTTTGCCTATTAACATAATTATTATAATTAATAGAGGATCAAAATGAGTGCTTTTCAAATGCACTTACATGGTATATCCCCCAACCAGCATCGTGGTGAAGAGACAGGCAGCGAGAAGGAGCATTATGACCACAATGCCAGCCACGGCCTTCATGCCCCATTTGTAGAGCGCAAACAGTAAAAGCGGCGAGATGACATAGAGCTGCATGTCCACGCCCAGATACCAACTGTGAGGCAGGCACTGCAATCAAGATGACACAATGTTTGCCTAATCTTTCATCTGTTGGATTCAACTTACCATGTCGTTTGGCACGACATAATTCTGCACATATAACAGTGTCCAGTACCAACTTTCCTCGCAAGGCTTGGCGTTAACATCGATAAACAGGTTATAAACTGGTCCACTGCCCAAAATCGGGAGTATCTTCATGTAGATAAGGATGCCCAGGGCCAGAACTGGAGTCAGGCGAAGGAAACGATGCAGATACATCAATGGCACATTGAGCTTTCCCTTGGTTCTGCAATTGAGATGCAATGTTCGAAATGGAAACACTGAAACACAATAATGATTTCAAACAACTCACTTTTCCATGGTACGCAGAGCAACCATAACAACGAGCAGACCACTCAGAAAGAAGAAAGTGTCCACCGAGAAGAGACCGTGCACAATGAACATGCTAAAGGGCGTCTTAAGCCACTGCAATAAAATTAAGAGTGCGATTAGTCGAGCAACTTTGTGAGCAATTGTCATCTGCAATTACTTACCGGTATAACGTCCACAATATTAATATTGGGCGATATTGCAGATATCACATAATCATGACCGTAAATAACCCAGATAAGCGACATGCAGCGAATCCCGTGAAGACAATCAATAACATTCGGATTCGATTTGCTGTCCACAACTCGAAAGAGACCTCGTGAGTTAACTCGTGCCGAAAAGATTTGCACGAGGCCGGGCAAACGTTCTACGAATAGATTCGAGATAAGTGATAAGAGATAAGAGATTGTGTACCACTTGAAGTGAACACCTTTCACTTACTTTGATCCACACAGAAGAAGTAATCGTAGATGGTGCACAGAACCACGAATCCAGCCAGTATGCCAATGAGGACACTGCAATGCGAATGATTCAAAATGAATTATCAACAAATGAGAGAAGGAGAGCATTAAATAATTTCCTAAGAGGCTTCTTGGGACTTATGTATTAAATCAGGGGTGCCCAAAGCTGCCTTATGGATGTGCACGCACCAATATAATTTTTTATTTCAATGTGTACACAGAAAAAATAGAAACATGTTTCTTAAAAAAAAAAACACACGCGTCACACGTTTCACAACGAAGTAAACTTCTTCTTTTTCGGTGTACACCAAACGATAAGACAACAACAAAATACATTCGGATTAACAAAAGCAAAACGATGCAATGCAATTGTTTTTGTTTTGCCAGCAACGAAGGTCGACGGAAAGCGGACAGTGAAAAATTTGTTCTTGTTTTGCCGCAACGAAAGTTGACCGAAAGCGGAATGTGCAAAATTTGTTTGTGTAATTTGCAATGTGCACCAGAAGCTTACCAGTGTGTATTCTAACACGCTTCCCATATCCTATGTGTAAAGCAAAAACAAATGTGCTCTGTGTGCATAGGCGCTGGGCATCCCTGGATTAAATCAATACAATAAGTCACAAATTTGTTGTTTAGAAATAAGTATTTAGCGTTAAGTAATTCGGTACGGACTTTCTTCCTTATCACTTTTGTGATTGATCTGATCTTTCTCGAGAAAGATAGAAAAATATTGACGCATTAGGATTCAAACTTACATGGTGAATATGGTCAGACCATCCAAGGGCTCGCTGTCCGCCGTCTGGCATTTGTCCTCATTGATGACCTGCAGCTGCGAATTGATCTCAATGTCCAAAAGCTGCTTGAACAGCTGACGCAGCAGCATTTCTATATGTTGGCCAGTGCAGGATGCAGGAAAACAGACGGCAGTCTGTATGCTGAGGAATCCCACAAGTGGCAAATCCGGGCCCAACATTTTACCCGATAGAAGTTTGGCCGGACAGTATTTGCCCCTCAGCGTATGTCCAGTTGATGCAACCGCTCGGTTCACTCGGATACACTCATCAAAGTTGCCCAAATCCCTAAGATTGCCGTAAAGTATGCCCGCTGGCAGTCGTCCCCAGGAGTCGATCACTGAATAGAGAAAGGCAGAGACATAACAATTGAAGATACACTTTCGAGTTTCATGTGCGGATGGATTACTTACTTCTCAGTGCCCAAATGCTGCCCGACTTCAAGCCCTGATTCAACTGCGCCACTTCTGCCAGACAAAGCATATCCTGTTGATTGGGAGCTCGTGTGCCAGGCACTATCAAGTCCGTTGCTGTGATGTTCTCATAGTAATCAAAGAACTCGACCGCCAGGTGGCGCAACTGCATCATTCGTTGGTAATTCTCGATGCTAAAGTCTCCATGTGACTCGAGTGCTTCACTACTGGCGTTGGCCAGGCCAAGAGCGCACAGCAGTAGCGTTAAATATAATCGCACCATATTCCTTGGCTACCGACAGCTACGTTCAACTACTTTAACTGTGATATGTATCGGTTTCTTTTATACGGTTCGAGGTTCGCGATAAGCAGTATGACGGTAAACCATCTACTATTGCCAAATAATATTCGCTTAAGGCTAATCAATATATTATTCCCAGAGTGATAACACACTCGTGGATTGGATTCGCCTTTATAGTAGCTGAGTAACGTTCAGTTTCTTTTTTATAGCCGTAAACTTGACCACTTGAACTGATATGTCTGCCGGGAGCACCGACTGAGTCATGTGTTTAAGATTTTTGGCACTTGTTTTGATTTCTTATATTAAGGAGTTTGAATGCCATATACTTCAGTTAAATGAATTCCGCAAGTCCTCCACATAATGATATGAAAGACTCGTGACCAATCTTTGTGTAGATTCCTTAATCTAAGATGCAATCTTAAGATTTCAATGCGACTCGTGATCTACATAATCCAGATAATGCAGACGAAAATAAAAGTAAAGTAAATTTCCAAGCACATTCCCATGGTTAAACATCTAATCGACTAATCTATACGATTCTACAGAATATAGTCAGCTGTTTTTTAGTGGCTGCTTTTCTCGGAATTGCAAAGCGTTAGTTAACAATGCTATTTAACTAATCCAACATTATCTATGGAAATTGCATTTTTGATTGTCCACCATGATATACAAATTACATATGTACACTCTCCTAAGAGCCGCAACATATTTTCATATTTGATTTATAGAATACAAGTATAGATTATTTGGCTCGGGACTGCTCAACAGTCTGGGTCGTAATCTTATCATCGTCCACACGTTTGCCAACAGAATTGTAAAATTGCGTACTCGCATTTATATTTCTCTTGGACTTTAATCAAATGTGAAAGGCGGAACAAAAGTTCATAATTATGTGTCAAAAGTTTTATTGTATAGCCTACTTTTCCGTTTTGTTTCGAAATTATCCATATAACTATGCTATGGGTGATTTATTCTGGAAAAAATGTCTGTTGATAAGATTCGAAAATTTTGTAGTTTTAAGTTAAAGTTGTCATATCAGGATTGTAAGTGAAAGAATGTGCTTTAAAGGGGAATCCCAACTTTCCAAAAAGTCCAAGTGTACATCAGTGTGACCAATAGTTTACAAACTAAAGCATACCAAAAATTGACACACTTGAAAACAATGGATCACTTTTTTCCCTAACCTAATATTATTATTAAACAAATATTTTTAAAAATAACTGCAACCTTTTTATCAGCCTATATATCAGAAAATGTAGTTTTAATAACTTATAATTTTGGATCATTGCCTAGAATTATTTCCGTTGAACTAACTTGAATTATATCTAATCGCCAAATCGACAAGTTGAATTGATTCTAGAGAAAATACTACTGCTATTATCACTTAAATTGCTGGCAATTAACATTCGAAAATATCTACAGTAGGCTGAGAACAATTCAAAGTAATCACACAATTTATGTTAAGATTGCAATAAAAAATAAGCAATATCAAACGACCCGAAGCATAATTTTATTGTTTTTATCGTTTGTAAGTTGTTAGTTAGACCGACCTTCAATCTTATCGTTTGACAACAAATATTTAAAAGTCATTATATATTTTAGTTTTTGGCATACATAAATTAAATTTTCGTTGGTCAGGTGTTTTAGAATTATTTTGTTAAATCAATTGAAATCATATAAAAACGTAAACCAAGTTAACCCATTTCAAGCTAATGGGTATTTAAATACCCAAAAAAGTATTGACACTTTAAAAATTCTAGCTCGGGGCATGTGAGAGATATCGAGGCAAAATTTATTTCATAGTAAAGAGAAATAATAAAAATATAAGTATAAAAATTGAACAGTTTAGTTATCCTTGTTATACTTGTAGTTTTTTACTGGTGAATATCTAGCTATTTTTCTGCATAGAAAATGTTATCGAAAATAGCTGAAGAATGTATGGAAATCATGAAAAAATTAAATTTGAAGATACAATTATTTTTTTTGTTTCTTTCAACTTCTATGGTCTTCTAGGCACACATTTCCAAATTTCGTCAAAATCGTACCAGCCGATCTATGGGCAGCCATTAATGGGTTAAGTAGACAATACTTTTTGTATTTTTTGTAAATTTTACACTATCCCTATAAATAGGCAATAAATTGCAATGTTTTGTCTAAAGAACGAAAGAGCAATATAATATTCTATTGTTATCCTTGTCGAATTGGTGATAAGATACAACTTTTCAGTTGATCTTGTCAGAGCAGAATTTAAGAAATGGGCACAATATTTGTTTTAAACAGGGATTAAAACCCTAACCGAAACCGTAACCTTTAACCGGTAAAAACCGATTGAAATTTGAAACCGAAACCGTAACCGAAAAAAAAATTCTCATCTGACCGAAACTTTTAAACCGAAACTCTGTAAACCGAAATAACCGTTTAGTAACTGTTTCATTTATAACGTTAATTTCGGTTTTTCATACATCTAAAAATAAATTTTTATTTAAAATTTTTATAATAAAAATTGAAAAAAAGTTATATTTTTAATTTATATTTCAAAAATTGCAAATAAGAGTTATGGTATAACTTTAAAATACAATTTTAAAAGCATGTTTTATTATTAATTTTTGTTATAAAAATTAAAAAAAAATAAAATAATAATTTAAAACGAAAAACTTTGAACTTTTTTTATTTATTCCGACTCATAATATATAATTTCTGATATTTTGTTATTAGTTTTGTATATAATTTTTGATTTTTAATTTTGATTTATATGAGAAATAAATGTTTAAATGAAACATTAAGAAAGTTATGCCTTTTGAATTACTATTATATTGTTAACATTATTATATTTTTACAAAGAAATTTTTTTTTTGTGAACCGAAACCATTCCGGTATTCCCAAACCGAAACGGTTCACCGTTACGAAACCTTTATTCAAAGATTTTGCGTAACCTATAACCGAAAACCTAAATCCGAGCATAACCGAAACCGTAACTGAAACCGATATTCGTTTCGGTTTTAATCCCTGGTTTTAAATGAATTCAAAATTTTTTTTTTAAATTCTAAAAACTCCGACTAATGTAATGTTGTTACATCATCTACTAAAATTTATTTATAATTATATTTAAAAACAATATTAACTACTTAACAATAGCTATATTATTGAGCTACTTAAATTTAACCTTTTTAATTATAATTTCTAGCTATTCACAGTTGGTTTTGAATCCAGCTGTGCTTCAGGTTCTTTGGTCTCCTCGTCAACTTGCGGTTTAACTGGAGAAGCTGACTGAGCTTTGGGCTTTCCACTTGGTAGCAACAGCAACTGTAAGCCACCGGAGGGAGCCTCTACCAGCACATACATACAATAGGCCAACAGCAGGGAGAAACCAAAGTCGGACCAGAAGCGTAGCATCTAAATGAAATTGAGGATAACAATGAAAGTTCGAGTATAATACTTGTAATTCAGAAATCTTTTTACCACATGATAATTGCTGAAATAGCTGCTGGTGCGTGTGTTGCCGGCATAGACGTTTTGGATGAAAACATGCCAGATGTAGACACAATAGGAGAGCTTCGACAGGGGCTGCCACATGGGGGAGGAGAGGAAGCTGTTGGCCAGACCGCCATAGCCGTATTTGCAGGCAAACACAATCCAGACCAGGGCGAGGGGCCAAGCAATGCGTGTGAGCGTCACGTAGAAGGCCTCGTCCAGAGTGGGCAGAGTTTTTCCGTTTGTTGTATATGGATAAAGTGCAAAGAGGGATGTGAAGATCAAGCCCAAGCTGATGATCCAGCCCAGCCAGACAGTGAGGCGGTTCAGCTTGAAGCATTTGCCGCGATTCACATGCAAATAATATCCAAAGAGCAGACCAATTATCCAGGGCGAGGCTCGTACGTGGGTGGCCAGGTAGATTTGTGCACCACCAGGAGTGTTCCTACAATTTACACATTACTAATGTACATTCGAGTGAGGATCATTTGCCCTTTACATTGAGTAGCCCTTGATCGTCATCATGCTGAAGAGACAGGCGGCCAGCAGGAGCATTATGACCACAATTCCTGCCGCGGCCTTCTTGCCCCATTTGTAGAGTGCAATCAACAGTAAGGGCGAGATGATGTACAGCTGCATGTCCACAGCCAAGTACCATGTGTGTTCCAAGCACTGTAACGATGAGTAAACAATTAAGTAACTGGTAAAAATTTACTGCTAAATCTGTTTAAAAAACAATATACATTAAAAAATTATTGTTTTCGACGCAATTTTTTACGAAAATCTAGTTTTGTGGGAAAAAACATAAAATATTATAAAATTCTAATGAAAGTGCATCTATACCATTACAAAATAGATTTTTTTTTTAACATTTTTTATACAATTTTTATAATTTTTTGAAAATCCTAAAAATTACGATTTTAACCCCTTTTTCTTACTTTTCACACAAAAAGTGGCTTTTTTGCAGTTTTCAAAAAATTATAAAAAATACTAGCAAAAATATTTTTGAAAATTTTTTTTTGCAGTCACTCTTAGATTTGTTTGAAAAAATTTTCTGCATCAAAATATTTTTTTGCAAAAAATCGAGGAAAAAAGTTGAAAAACTGACTTTTTTTCAAATTCAAAATTTTCGATGGGTACCTAATGCGTTAAAGAAATTTTTGCATCATTAGAACGGAATTTAATTTAAATAAAAGATTAATATAAGAAACCCGCATCAAAACATCTTTAATTTACGCAAATATGACAAATTTATGCTGTATGAAGACATTAGTGGTCCACTGTATGTAAGTACAGGGTGTTACTTGAATTTCATTACTTTACTGTTTGAAACATACCATTTTGTTCATTGCGGCATAATTCTGCACATATAGCAATGTGTAAAACCAGGAATCGTGGCAGGTAACAGTGCTGGAATCCAGGAAACCATCGGAGACTGGACCACTTCCCGTGAGGGGAAGTATCTTCAAGTAGACCAGTATGGCCACAGCCAGTACTGGAGTCAGGCGGAGATAACGATGCACGTACATCAGAGGCACATTGAGCTTGCCCTTGGATCTGGAATGTACACGTGAATGTAAACCACCTTGTGAATAATTTCACCATGCCTGCAATTAACTTACTTTTCCATGGAGCGCAGGGCAACCATAACAACAAGTAGACCACTCAGAAAGAAAAATGAATCCACCGAGAATAAAGCATGTTGTATAAACATGCTATATGATGATTTGTACCACTGTATTGACAGCAAATAGAAAGAGTGAGAGAACAATTAGTCGAATTTCTTACATACATATGTGTATATTCAGGGGCAAGCAGATTTTAAATGGCGGCGGCATTCCAACTGACATTTACAACGATCATAGCGTTGCCACCTTACACAATGCATTGCACTGGAAATGTTGCCACTGACAGTTCATTATACTTGATCCGCATTGCCAATCAATGCAAGTGGCGTTGCCAAAATAATTGCATTTCATTGAAATTGCAAAAACAAAACAACACAAAACAATTGAATGACTAAGATGAAGATTTAGATAGGCAAAAGCTTACCGGTAACAAGTCAACCAAATTGATAATAGGTGATAAGCCAGCCATCATATAGTCATGACCGTAAACTACCCAGATAAGAGACATGCAGCGAATACCATGAAGACAATCAATAACATTCGCATTTGTATTGCTGTCCACAATGCGAAAAAGAGCCCGTGAGTTGACACGTGCCGAAAAGATTCTCACCAGCACTGGAAGTTGCTCTACCAAATGGAATGGATAGGAGAGGTTAAAAGGCATTGGAAACCCAACTGGAGTCAATTGTGCACTTACTTTGATCCTCGCTGAGTAAATAATCGTAGACAGTGCAAAGTAGCAAGATGGCGGCTAATATGGCAATTAAAACTCTACAATGCAAATAAAGGTCACATTAAATGTTGCCAGTTGGATCAGGATGCAGATTAGTGCTGCCAGACATTCAAAAAAAAAAGCATAATCTTCAAAATCACTGCTGCATACTCACATGGTGAATATGGTCAGTCCATCCAAGGATTCGCTCTCCGTCGTCTGGCAAGAGTCATCATTGATAAACTGCAATTGCGAATTGATTTCAATATCCAGAAGCTGTTGGATAAGCCGACGCAGCAGCGTCTCTATGTGCTGGCCAGTGCAGGATGCAGGCAAACAGACGGCAGTCTGTATGCTGAGCGAGCCCAGGAGCGCCATCTCGGATCCCAGCATGCTGCCCGAGAGGAGTTTGGCAAAACAGTATTTGCCCCGCAGCGTTTGTCCAGTTGTTGCAATCGCATGGTTGACTCGGAGACACTCGTCATAGTTGCCCAGATCCTTAAGATTGCCGTAGAGCAAACCAGCTGGCAGTCGTCCCCAGGAATCAAGCACTAGAAAATGTTAAAGCAAGAGAGTGGGAGAGAGAGAGAGAGCATGAGATATGTTTACAGTTAGAGAAACACTTTTAAAAGATGACACTGAAAAAAATTCTTAACTTCGTCATAAATTTAAGTTCGGTAATTTGCAATTTCTTAAATAAAGTACGAAATATTTTGTATGAAAAGGAGGAAAAGGGGTTAAAATAGTAATTTTTAGTAATTTTCAAAAAATCATAAAATATACTAGCGAAGAGATTGAGACTAGAGAGAGATAGATAGAATTGTTTGAAGAATTTTTTGCGTCAAAAATGTTTCAAAAAAATTCTTAATTTTCAATGGGTACTTAATGGGTTAAGCAAAGATGCCAAATTGTACATGAAGTAGGTTCAAATTATGAGTAAATTTAACTTTAAATGCTGTCAAAATAAATATGCCGACCAGTGTATGTGAAAGTCAAAAGAAATTTTCTTCTACTAAATTGTAAGCTTAAATTTCAAAAAATTTAAGAATATTATACTAACACACAACATTTTTTTCCTATGTACTCACTTCTCAATGCCCAGATCTTGCCTGACTTTAATCCCAGACCGAGCTCAATTACTTCTCCCAGACACTGCAGATCCTGTTGATTGGGAGCTCGTGTGCCAGGCACTATCAAATCCGTTGCTGTGATGTTCTCATAGTAATCGAAGAACTCGACCGCCAGGTGGCGCAACTGCATCATTCGTTGGTAATTCTCGATGCTAAAGTCGCCATGTGACTCGAGTGCTTCACTACTGGCATTGGCCAGGCCAAGAGCGCACAGCAGTAGCGTTAAATATAATCGAACCATATTCCTTGGCTTCTGTGGTTCAATTGACTTGCCAACAATTTTGTGCTTTTATATATAAACTGTTTCTTTTATTGCGATTAAGTCAATTTCTTGCCTTAAGCTAATCATTACTTTGGTATTTTACATTTTTTAAAACATAAAATCCATATCTTTATGTAGGTATGTATGTATAAAAATCTAGAAGATTTTCCATGTATGGATTTCTAAATTATATTTAATTCGATTTTTATTAAGCTAAAATTTAGCTCATTCAGATAGCTGATCTTTTCCAATATTGTGTAACTATCTAATCGACTTGACATTCGTAGAATGATCGAATTTTGCTGATAGCGTAGCAATTATTTCCAGGAATTCCATAAATAACAATTTCACATTTATATTAAGTTAATCCAACAACATTGTGTCAAAATTGATATGATAATGCTTATCATATTAAAATTTGTAAGTACTAAATATTACACCATAATCATATCTAATCGGATCGCATTAAAAAGAAATATATATATATATATATTATTCATTCTATGACTAATCAAATCCACAAAATTACAAGTTTCTCTTGAATATAGAACTTCAAAATGTTAGCTTTCGATTAATGGCGCCAACATAGTGCTATCGATAGAACTCACATAATCGATTTATATTTGTGAACACACACTTGACCGATTACTCTGCTTAACAGCAAACAATTTGAAATACGCTGGATTTTTTCATAAAGAAATATTTAATTTTTTTTAAATTATTTATGTCTTAAAAATTATAATTAGCATACGCAATTAAATTTAAATAAAAAAGTTTCCACTTCAATAGAAGCGTAGTCATAAAAATTTCTATTCGTTCATTACACTCAACTCAATTTGCCGAATAAATATTTATAAATTAATAGATAACAAAAGCTTTATTTCTTTCCCTTTAAATATTTATGCAGCTTATTTTTGTTTGTGTAGCTTATTTGTGTAATAAAATGTTGGGAGCATCATAGATGTATACCTTGTGGCGCAAAAGCAACCCTGCAGTTGGGCATTCACATGTGAACGCAGCGTGCAGCCCTGTGTGTGTAAACGGGAGGCAAAGAAGAAGAATATGAGAGCTGACAGCTGTCAACTCGCTTTTCCTTTCTTTCCGGTCTCTGCTCCATAGAAGACGCAAAGTACGTGAAATTTATCAAATATAATCTGCAAAATAATTGCAAATCCCCAAAAGTGCTAAACAAAACAAATGAAAAGTGAATGCGCCAATTAAAGCTGCAACTGTCACTAATCGTGTTATGTGCATTTTTATAGACGTTTGCCAATTATTTTGACATTGAAGTCGGCGGGCTTGTCAACAACAACAACTGCAACAACAACAACAACACGAAGAAGTTGATATCTAATTTGATTTATTTTGTTTGTATTTTTTTGATTGTTTTCGTGCAGCATGTTCATGCCAAAGGCTCACCGTGTCGCCATTTACGAGTACCTCTTCAAGGAGGGCGTCATTGTGGCCAAAAAGGATTTCCATGCACAGAAGCATCCCGAGTTGGACTCGATCCCCAATCTGCATGTGATCAAGGCACTGCAGTCGCTCCATTCGCGCGGCCTGGTCAAGGAGCAGTTCGCCTGGCGTCACTACTACTGGTATCTGACCAACGAGGGTATTGAGGAGCTGCGCAGCTATCTGCATCTGCCACCCGAGATTGTGCCCTCCACATTGAAGCGCCCGGCACGCTCCGAGCCCCTGCGTCCCCGTCCAGCGGCCGGTGGACCACGCGGACCAGCCGATGCCTCCAAGACCGGCGAGGATCGTTCTGCCTACAGACGCGCCCCCGGCGGCAGCGGTGTGGACAAGAAGGGCGATGTCGGACCCGGCGCCGGTGAGGTTGAGTTCCGTGGCGGCTTTGGACGTGGCTCCCGCAACTAGATGGCGTTGCCAGCGTTTTTTTTTATCTAAAAAATACATAAATTTAAACGAGTTACGACAACAAAAACAACAACAAAACAAAATTAATTTGTGTGTATGTTTTATAACATAAAAAACGATGTTGCAAACAAAATTGCAGTCATATTATAAAGCAAGCGCAAAGTGAAACAAAACTATAACAATTTGTATTTATTTTATATATTTTTTTTATGTTTTTTCGATTGTCATGCTGCCAAATGTGTTAATTTTTCGAGTGTTTAGAGCGAAGATTTCAGGAGAAATCAGTGCCAAGGGTCTTTGGAGTCTAGAAACGAAAGATTGTCACGTATTTATAATGCAAGACGGTTTCCCGCTCTTTTCAAGATTGAGGCGCAACCATGAAAAGTTCAATTTGTGCCATGGGAACTCGGCATGGAAACGAAGAAAGAACAACATTAGTTTCTTCTTGTGGGCAGATTGAATATATCAAGAGCACGCTTCAAGATTAGCTGACTGCGATTAGGCTTTCAAATGGAGACCAACCAGAAGTGGCTGACATGAATTTGTCCAAAATCGAAATAACTAATCTCTTCATGGCATACAAATTATGAAACTCGTTTCTTAAAAGCAGCTTCTTGGATGTGACAAGCCTTCCTTTAAGTTCCTCTATCCAAGAGTGTCTCTTTTTAAAGGAATTCTCTTATCATAAGCAGCTTTTAAGATGTGACAAGCTTGTCTTAGTTTCTAGAGAAGCTTATTAGATTTCTACAAATCAGACAACAGATTCCATACAAGATTTTGACTTCTCTGATAAAATTCTCAACTCTTTAACAGCATTTAGTATATGACAATCTTTCTTTAAGGTTTCCCCAAGCAGTTCAGTTTCGGTTTCCATCACATTACTTTATCCAAGAGTTTGTCTTCTCTGACAAGCTGGTCTTGGAGTTTTCAGAAGAGTTCATTAGGTTTCTAGGCCAGTGGTGGGCACGCAATGGCTCCGGGAGCAGCGGCTGCTCGAAACTTGATGTTGTAGTGCTCCTGAATTCTGAAAACAACATATTTTTAATCGAAGAATTGGTATTCTCTCATCAGCTTTTAGCATTTGACAATCTTTCATCCAAGTTTAACGAGCAGTTCTTTCAATTTGTAGACATTGGGTGGCATTCTATTCAAGAGTTTGTCTGCTCTGATCGAATTCTCATCTCATAAGCAACTTTTAAGGGCGCTTCAGACGAGCAGTTTTTCACCGACACTTTTTGTCAAAAAGCTGTCCGTGTCGTGTAACCACACAAAATTTCAAAGCGTCGGTGAAAAACCGACGCTCACCGATGGAAATAGAACACGTTCTATTCCATCGGTGATCGATAGTGAGCGACACGGACACGAAAAAATCTCTTTTTGACAAAAAGTGTCGGTGAAAAAGTGCTCGTCTGAAGCGCTCTTAAAGATGTGACAAGCTTGTCTTGGAGTTTCTAGAGAAGTTCGTTAGGTTTCCACGCAAAGATCTGTCTGCTCTGGTAGAATTCTTATATCATAAGCTTTTAAGATGCAACAATGTTTCTTTTCAGTTGCCAGACGAGGATCTTCCTTGAGTCTCCTCGGAGCAGTTTACAATACTGTTTCTTATATTTCACAGGCCATTTGATACGCATTACATAAATCTATCCAAGATGCTTGAATACAACTGGAAACGGATACAAATAATGCAGCTGAAATCCAATAGCTGCAATTCCTCTGGAGCAGCACAGGATGATGACGATGATGATGATCAACTAATTTCATTATTTACAATTTATATTTTGCAATTAAAAGACTTTTTAAATAAAATGTATGCTTAAACTAAATAGAAAACTATTTGACTATCGTCGCTTTATGGATATTTTGCCCTTGGCCAAATGCGACATGTTGATCTTGAATTTGCTCTCGTTGGAACGTTTTACCCAGATCTGCAAAGGGGAAAGGGAACACAAGATAATTAATGAAATTGAAATGGAGCAGGAGGAGCAACTTGGTCACTCACAACTTCATTGCCAATGGCCGAAATGGTCGCCGCAAACTTGTTCATGTCCTTGCCCTCGACATAGACGTGCTGGCCGCGACAGAACCAACGTCGCTCGTACAGCAGCTTGTTGTCCTCGATCCGCGTCTCCACATAACTATTCGGATCCGCCAGCAGATTGTGCTGTTGTTGTTGTTGTTGTTGCTGCTGCTGCTGTTGTTGTTGTTGTTGTGTCTGGGAGTTGGTGTAGGAGCCCATGCCGTTCTGTTGCAGTGGCTGCGGCTTGCCGCGCTGTATCATCTTGAGATCCGATTCGATTTCCTTGTCGTCCAGCTGATAGACCAACAGTTGACCCGTCGCCGGCTTGCGACGCTTCTCAATCACCGGCAACGGTTCGTTGGGTCGTCGTCTCAATTTCCGTGTTACCGTCGTCTTAATTTCGGTGGAATCATTGGTCAGCTCCAAGCTATAGCGTTCATTTTCAATCTGTCGCTTGCGATCCTCAAAGTCAGCTATCAGATTATCCTTCAGATCCATCATTTTCTCATCGTACTCCTTCTGGGCGGCCTTCTTCTCCAATATATAATCGCGTTCGACGCAGTCGCGCATATAATCCTTGTAGATCTCATTGAGGCGTCGTCGCTCCTTCATTTGATTGTCCAGCTTTCGCATGCGTTTCATATATTCCGGATGGATCAGTTGATTCAGCTCCTCCAGCTGTTTCTGCAGATTGATTAGCTTGTGTTGATACATTCTGTTGATACAAACAAACAACAAAATGAAATGAGATGAAATTATAGAAATCTTGCAGTTGCCAGTGTGTACACACTTTAACATCATTAAATATTCAAAAATATATATATACAGTGGCGGCAGAATTAATAGAGACACTCTTTCTATTACTATAACAGCTATTGGAAGTCAAGTATTCAAATTTAAAAAATATATTTGGAAAGGTCATCTAAATTCCGTTTGAATGATGCATAACTTTCCTTAACCCATTAAGAGCCCATTGAAATATTCGAATTTTAAAAAAAGTCAACTTTCAAAACTTTTTTCCTCGATTTTTTCCAAAAAATGTTGGGATGCAAAAACATTTTTCAAACAATTTTAGGAGTGACTGCAAAAAAAAATTTTCAAAAATCTTTTCGCTTATATTTTTTATAGTGTTTTGAAAATTGCTAAAAACCCACTTTTTGCGTGAAAAGTAGGAAAAAGGGGTTAAAATAGTAATTTTTAGGATTTTCAAAAAATTATAAAAAATACTAGCAAAAATATTTTTGAAAAAAAATTTTGCAGTTACTCTTAGAATTGTTCCAAGAATTTTTTTGCATCAAAATATTTTTAGTAAAAAATCGAGGGAAAAAGTTGAAAAAGTAGACTTGCAAAAATTTAAAATATTCCATGGGTACTCAATGGGTTAAGGAAATTTTTGCATCATTCGAACGAAAATTAAATGACCTTTCCAAATATATATAATAAGCTATTACTTTCTTATTTTAAGTCAAAATATCACATTTTTAAGGCTTTGCAAACAATTACTTGACAAACTGTATATAAAAAAATTAGATGAAGTTAGAGAATTCTTTGACAGTTACCAGTGTGTACACACTTTGTTAAATAATATAATATAAGATACAAGCATCAAAATGGATTCAAAACATACATAAAATTAATAACTTAACTTAACAAACAAAATGTGATTGAATCAATTTTTAAGGAAATCCATAATACAGTCGATCTCCCCTAACTCGAATCACCATTATCTAAAGAAAAAGTTCAAATTATGAAGACTTCGACTTTGGGAATTAATTGCACCTCGATTTAGTTCGAGGTAGAGCAAATTCGAGTTATGACAGTTCGCGTTATGGAAGTCCCACTGTACTTCTATTTCAAAATCTTACTGTTCTTTCAGCTCGCTATTGCTGCCAATGTTGTTGTTGCTGCCACTGTTGTTGTTGTTGTTGTTATTGCTGCTGCAATTGTTGTTGTTGCTGGTGCTGTTGTTGGACGATGTCCCGTTTGTGCCACCATAACGATTTGGACTGCGAAACTCCGTCTCGCTTGCATCATCAGTATCTGCAATTGTTAAGCGTTCCATGGTTGAAAGCATACTAAGCACAATTCTAGGTTTTTTTTTTTGTTTATATATGTATATATATATATATTTATATTTGAACTTGACAGCAAACCTCAAGCCTCCTTTTGATTACTTCTTCAATTTCTTCTTTTTACCTTCTTCGCTGCGCTCGTCGCCAATTGATTCGTCGTCATAGTTGTCGCCGCCCGAGTACAGCGTGTAGTAGGCGTTCATTCTGTTGTCGCTACTTGGCCGCTTCAAATTCCAAAAATTGTTGAACTTTACTACTTTGTGTTTATATTTATTTTCGAATTCTTTTTTATATTTTGCTGCAATGCTGTTTATGTTTGGCTGCGAATACACACACACACGTAGCCATTTTTTTTAGTGTTGAATAGGGTTGTTGATAATATATCAAAATATCAATATATCGATATTTTTTATAAAAAATGATATATTTATATCGCGATATTAGATTTGCCGCTATATCAAATATGCGATATTTTTTTTGATATATTATGAAACTAGACGCAGCGGAGAATAATGGATATCTAAAGTTTATTTTAAAGTCTGTAAAATCCAAATATTGGAATTAAACATACGAATCTGAAAAAAATCTATTCATATTTAATATGTAATACATTAAAACTTGAATCTCGTTTCTGTTTGCCTAAATATAATAATGATAAATATATATAACCTAATGGAAAAAAAGCTGTAATTTTATAAAATATATTGTTATGTTTGATTAATAAGACTATCAATTTTTATTGTGGGGCATATTTGAAAAGAGGTAAAAAAAAAATCGGTATATCGATATTTTAAAATTATATATTAAATATCATTTTAATATTTTTTTAAAACAGAAAATATCATCGATACGATATTTTTAAAATATTCGACAGCCCTAAAACACAGCTTTTACGCATCTGGCAGCGCCTTAACGATTAATCGATAAATTTACGCGTGTTTACAACACTGACGCAGTAAAAGTGTGACCAGCTAGGCATACTTTTTTTTTTTGAAATAAATGCAGCATACATATTTTATTACATTTTTTTAAATATTTTATATTAAAAATAAAATTTAAAAAAAATACTCTCAAAATAATTGTTAATAAATTGCAGCAGTTTCAATCGACTGAATAATGCTAAACAAATATAAAAATTTGTATAATACATTTACATATATCAATTTAGAAAATTCAAGAATATGTTATGATCCGACTTTACTATCGCAACCAGATATCGATTTGCCGGCTAGCTATCGGCATAACTCAGGGATGAGTCGACCTCGATATCTGGCGAGTCGGGTAACAAAATATTTATATTTTTACATTTGGAATAAAACACTTGGACTGGTTTCTCAACACCTATAACGGACAATCTGCTGGCAAGGATTTGGTGGACAGATGGCATTATCCACCACTACGACGCCCTCCCTACCTATAGTCGGCTTTCGATATTTATGCCGACTCCCTAAATCCACACTTCACCCAACCTACCACATACCCATCTCACCCTAATAAATAAATCAACAAATCATTTCAATGAACGTTATAATATTTAATCATTATTAATAAATTTCCCTAGCACTTTATACATCTTGTCTTTTACATAATTATTTATTCGATAGTTTTTGTCTAAAACTCTACAAACTTGAACTTTCTGGCATCCCTGTATTTCAGTGGGCGCGAGAAGGTAAACAAAAAACAAACAGCTGATGTGTGCAAACTATACAAGTGAAGTGAATTAGATGTTAATTAAATGTTTATAATACAAGTAATTTAAGTGTGTGTGTGTTTTAGCAATATATGGTAAGTATTATAATGTCCCTACAGAGACTGGCTACTAAAATTTGCAGGTCTGTATACATGCAAATATGTGCTTCTACACATGCACAGATATATTAACAAATTACTGAACAAGAATGTAAATATTTTCAGAGAACAAAAACAAGCAGGCGAACAACATCGATTGGAGGACAATATCAGGACCGTTTCAACGACGAGCGGATTGAACCAGCTTGAGTGCAGGATGACGCTGCGCCTGCGCTGATGTCTGCTGTTGATGTAGCCCGCGGCTGAACATATGGTGGTGGCACTTGGCGAGCCTATGGCATGAAGCTGCGCCAAGTTGAACTAGCAGGAACGGACTCACTCGTGCTCTTTGTTGTGTGATTCGTGTGTGTAGCTGTGCCTCGGTGTTGTCCAGTTGGTTGCTCCAAAAGGTGTTCTCGTCTGATCGGTTCCCTCCTTGTGTATGTGTGTGAGTGTGTGTCTGCGCCTGATGAAGCAGCTGTTGTGGCGTGCGTGTATTTCGTCTGTGTAGTTGTACTCGTCCCGGCGTGTGGATCGGTTTTCCTTAATCTTATTTATCTTCTTTTCTTTCCAGATTTTCTTCCTGTCGCTTTCTGGCCCACGCAGCAGCCACCATGCGATCCTCCCTCCAAAAACCGACCAAATCCCTAACCTCATTAACTCCTGTCATTTCCTCCTCTCTCCCTAATTCCTTTCATCCGTCTTTATGTTTTGGTCGACGCTGATTGGCCAAGCTGTTGCTATAATATTTGTCTGTGGCCAATAGGTGGCGTTGGTAACAGCTGGTGCCTATCGATATTTCAGAGCCGACCATAACAAATATTGTGATTCATCAAATAATTTGTTATGAATGAGTTATACTATTGCGTATAATGATCTAAACAAGATCTGCCCACAGCATAAAACAGCGCCCACAAACTTTTTAACGTACAAACTCCAGAAATTTTAATTCATTTAATGTTTGTTTTGACTCAATAAAAATATTTTTTGTATTTTTTATTTATATTTCATGTCGTACGTCGAGCACTTTTTGTATTATATGCTTTGCTTGCCAGCTGCTGCTGCTGCTGCTGCTGACTGTGGCACATATTTAAACGCTGTCGTCAAGCAGCGACGCCCACGCAATGGATCTATTTGCCTCAGTTGAAAAATTGGCGTATTATACATCAGCCAAAAATTCCATGGTAAATCATCGCAAGCGAATTTTGATTGATTTGTACTTGTCTTGCGGGTGGAGGGGGGATGAATTGGAATGCTATACGAAATAAACATATGTGTATACCAAAAAATTGTGGTTAAATACGTACATAATGATATATATTTAAAAAAAAAAAAATTACTATTAGTCATGTAATTATTTTGACAAAATTGTATTTTTTGTACATATTTTAATTTTTTTTAATATTTTAAAAATTAATAATGATTTAGAAATATTAAATAATTTATTTATTTAACGTCAACACAAAAATCAACAATATTAAAAATAAAAATTTAGGAATATAATTTTAAATTACTAATTATAATTATCTAACAGAAACGAATATCGGTTTCAGTAACGGCTAATAATGTCGATCGGTTAAATCCGTTAAACGGTTACGGTTATGGTTTTAATCCCTGTTATTTATAAAAAAAATTTAAAATTGAAACAAAATGAATATAAAAATAATATTCAAGTGATAATAATATTTTAAAAATATAAAATAAGACTTTTGTTCAGTTAAAAACAAATATGTAAATTTTGTTCCTTGTCAAAACAATTACTGGAGTAGCTGTATATATCTATGTATTAATGTGCATACATACATACACATGTACAGTATATTTTCATAAGTATATTTTGCTGAGACAGATGAACATTCTCGACGACGCTATGGGAAATTTGTTTTTCTTAAATTCATCTTTAGTCCGTTTTGCTTCAAAAGTTGCATACACACACACACACACACACACACACCTGTATGTACACATAGTGTTGCTGTCTCTTCGTTAAGATCGAGATCTTTGTCGCCTTCAAGGTCGACAATTTTCGATGAAAATGAGTTTATTGTTTGGACAGCGGCATTAACGGCCTCAGCTCAGCCAGCATCCCATGTGGGCGCCTCTGCCAACACTGACAAAAACACCTTAACCGCAGTCGCTGCGCAGCAGCAGCGAGAAGTCGTCGCGCCGATTATTGTTATTTTATTTTTGTAATTCATGACTGAATTTATTACTCGCATTTCGTTGATGTTTTTATTTTATTTGTTGTCGTCGTGATCATTGCTATTCGTGACGATTGTGCATACATATTTTAAATAAATAATATTCCTAAATAAAAAAACACAGCCCACAAATATTCGGTTAGGGCTGATGACTCCTCATAAACCTTAAAAGGACAACATCGATATCTCGATAGCCGATGGGCTTCCAATGTCATCGATTACTCATCTCGTTTTGCGTTTGTTTACAATCAAATCGAATTGGAAATGTGTCGCCAACGATCCCGCCCACACACACACACACAGACACATACGCATGTATTCAGAACGTAAACCACATTTCTGGTATTACAATGCGGCTAAAATTGTGTCGTTCTGTGCCCTAAAACGGCAGCGATCATTAACAGCTTTAAACCGGTTGTCATTGCCGCTATCATTGTTGCTGTTGTTTTTGTTGCTGCCGGTTACATTTCCACCCACATTGTGTCCAGTGTGCGACAGAGACAACAGCAGCTATGGCGGCTCAGCTGTATACAGTATGTCTGGTAACTAATTTAACAAAACAAAGAATTTAAGAACCTTAAAAAACACTATAGTAGAATAGGAAACAAACCATTTTAGTTGCAAATGAAATATGCACATTTTTCTAATTTGTCAAAACAGTTACTTAACGGACTGTACATACATATGTAACTGTTAGCTTATTTTTAGCGTTGGGAGATATTTGATTTGCACTAAACACTTAATTATGTTCATACATATTCATAAATGTAAATATACATATGCATTCATGTGTAATTAAGTTTGCAGATCTTTCACGCTATTTTCTCAAAGTATAGTATACATAAAATATTAGCTAACTTAGATAAAATCACAAGCAAGCGATGTTACGATACATTTATGATAATAAATTAACTACAGCTAACGCATACAAAATGCAGTTGTACTTAAATATAAAGTACTAATAAATAACTGCCAGTTTGATGATTCCCGAACTTCGTCAAAAAAATTTCGATTTCATTTTGCTCGACTACTGAATACACTTTCGAGAGTAACTGAACCAATTTGCACATTAAATTAGCTTATAATTATATTGTAAAATAAAGTCAAATTTTAAGTACACTAATATTTATATTTTATTTAACTTTTATCACTTTTTTATTTTAGTAATTTCGCGGGAATGGAATCGTGTTACAAAATGCATGGTAATTTTGCAAGAGCTGCTCGTTGGAAGTGCAATCATGAAGAGGGAACACTGTTCCTAATGCTCTTCCTCACGCGCACTCTTGCAAACCCATTCACACTCGCATGTCCAAATCCATTCACTTGTTATTTGCCGGCGAGATACAGAGAGAGCGTGTGAGAGAGAGAGAGAGCGTACGGAACGTGGACATGTGTGGGTGCGTATGCCATGTTAACTGTATGTTGTTGTTTGTTCACGCTCTCTCCGCAACTCTCTCACTTGCTGTTGCTCTCTTTGTGGAAGCGGCTGCGATGAGGCGCTATAAAAGCGTCAACACACAGAAAATGCAAAACAGTCGAATAGAAAACTTTGAAGTGCGGTGAATTGTGCGACACGAGTCAATCAACACACACATACATACATACATAAAAAATTTGTGATTTTTTTTGGTTTGTCTGATTAGAAAGTGAATATATACAATAAGCAAAAGCTGACCAAGTCCAATTCGAAGAAGAAAAGACTAAACAGCAACAAAAAGAATTTAGCGGTGTGTGTTTCGTAGCGCGTGAAAACAACCCAAAGCAGAAGCAAAAGAAGGAGAAGAAGCAGAAACAGCCGCAACAGAAACAGCAGCAAGAAGTTTTTTTAGTTCTATCACCACACACACACACACAAACACAAAGAAATTTAAAAATGGCCGAGGCTAATAAGAGAAATATTCCCATCAAATTGGGAGACTTCAGCGTTATCGATACGGAATTCAGCAGCATACGCGAACGCTTCGATTCCGAGATGCGTAAAATGGAGGAGGAGATGGCCAAGTTCCGTCACGAGCTGATGAACCGCGAAGCCAATTTCTTCGAGTCCACCAGGTAAATATACAAATATTCAAATCTTCATTTGCATCATTCCCCATCAAACTTGGAATGTGTTGTAATAACTATGCATGGGTGTGAGTGTCTCAATAAATCTGTCTGGGTCTAAAATCTAACTAAGAATATTTGATCCAATAAGATTCCTGTGTGAGATCCAGTTACTGAAACTGATAAGAAATTAGCACAATTGTTATCGTCAAGCATGCTTATAATCGATCATAGACCATCAGTGCTGTAGTTTAAAAAAAGTTAGATCTAGCAATAAATTAGCTAAATGACAACAGCGATTTCAATTTACAGTTTGTCTTCTTCTTTGATAGTCGAATTACGTGAATCGCATGAAATTATTTATGATTTATGTATCTATTATATAGGGTATTCCGTGTATACTCATCGTATGTGCGCCTAAAAATAGATATAATTGGTGGCTAACACAGCACGGCAACATCTTCGACCAACTTATGGCTGGATTACGATTACGTACTGGGCTAAGGCCAAAACAGCAGCAGAAAATAATGCCCCAGATACTTGAACATTTCGTCTGCTTCTGCTTCTGCTTCTTCCTCTTCGTATCCAACGAGGGGAGAATGAGTCATTTTGGTTTTTTCTTGCCCCTTTCCACCCGGTCCCCTTCCAAGAAACATACATACATATGTACATGCATACATACATTCTTATAAATTATCCATTTGTCTGTCTTTGGCAACACATGATGTTCCGACACCATAATTCTCAAAAAAAACTACGAACCATTAGCGCACATTTCAAAACTGCCAAAATATTTTCGAGTGTTTTCCTT
Source organism: Drosophila subquinaria (assembly GCA_037043405.1). Classification (NCBI taxonomy): domain Eukaryota; kingdom Metazoa; phylum Arthropoda; class Insecta; order Diptera; family Drosophilidae; genus Drosophila; species Drosophila subquinaria. The sequence goes on along the minus strand of JBAMBL010002514.1, from coordinate 108,438 downwards.
TCCTTGCTTTTTTTTTTGTATGTATGTATATTTACATACATATGTAGCTGTAGTTTGTTGTGTGTCTCTTCAAATGCATCTTGGTAACGGTACCCAGGGTTGCATGTGTGTGTGTATGTCGGCGTGGGTGGGGTGGGGGGTACCATACATAAACATATTTCTGCAATCATTATGAAGTGGCGTAACGGAATCTTTTCTTTTTTTTGCCGTGCGGCAGAAAAAAAACTTGCGTACCTGCCAGAAAAATACTCACACATACATATGTTGATGTGCACATGCAAACGTAAATATATAATTCAAATATTTACTAAATAAACAGACAATGTGAAGGCGGCCATATTCAGTTGAAAAAAATACCAAAAAAATAAAATATACACTCAAAGACCACAAAAATAAATATGTAAGCAACTAGTTGAAAAAAAAGCTAAAGTCGAGAGCAACCGACTATGAGAGACCCTGTACATTTTTTGAAAATTGCTAAAACGGCACTTTTTGTGTAAAAAGTAGGAAAATGGTAATTTTTAAAATTTTTTAAAAATTAAAAAAAATACTAGCAAAAATATTTTTGAAAACAATTTTTTGCAGTCACTCCTTAAATTGTTTGAAGAATTTTTTTGCATCAAGTTTCGAAAATTGACTTTTACATATATTCGAAATTTTCGAAGGGTACTTAAAGGGTTATGAAATGTTTTAAATCATTCAAACGGAATTTAAATGACCTTTCCATTGATGCCAATATGTTAGCGATAAGGAAACAATTAAGCCCCCAAATCTCAAAATGTTTGCTGTGCCAATAATTATGTTCGCCAGTGTACATGAAAATGAAGAAAAATAAACATTTTTTTCTTTGTCAAAACAATTACGTGACACACTGTATATATTTGATGGTAACCGTTACATCTATCTAATTTGGACAATTTTAGTGGACCCTTTGTTAAATACTTTTCAAGTACAGAGTCTAAAAATGACGTCGACGCTGCGCTGTCGCTGCCTGCTGCTGTCGTTGCGGTTGCGCCTTTCTGGCCTTTCAAACGGCTTGTGGGGACGACGTTGACGTTGACGTCGACGTTGCGTTGCGTCGCGTCGCGTGGGCGCCACTTGAGTCGAATTCGAAAACCACTTGGCTTAACATTTTACCTCGACTTCGGCCTTAGACAATGACATAATCGAAGCGATTTGTTTGTTGTTTTCTTTTCTTCTTTTCGTTGCATTTGTATTTGCGAAAACAACAACAACAAACACAACGACAAAACTTTCAAAGTAAAACAGTTTAGCATGCTAAATGGGTGCACAGTTAACTCAGATAGTTAACCGTTACATTGCGTGCTGTCCAAAAACTTTCGCATCAAAAACTTTTACGCCAAACAGAAATTAACAAAAATTTCGCATCACATCACCTGCGACAATGCGGGCGAAATTCACATGGCCTTTGACACCCCCGTCCGATAGTTAATGGCGCCGATAAATATGTCATTTTTGGGTAATGGGGAGGCAGGCTGATGACTCAGCGTCAATTAAGAATCGAATATCGCATGTAGTAGTGATGGGTCAAAAAAGGGCCATAGAGAATGAAATGAACCGAAATGAAATATAGCGAATTGTTCATACGGCAGTTTAAAAATAAATGATCACGTCATCGTCATCTGGTTCTATATACAAATACGGTACATGTATGTATTATATATTGTGCATGTACAATAGACAACTAATTGATTTTTGCTAGAATTTCTATAGTCAATACCCAAATTAATGCTTTTGATTTATAAGCCACAAAAATGATTATCCAACGTTTTTGTAGTTGTTCAATTTACGTATGACAGAAATACATATGTACATTAATTGCTTGTCGCTTTTATTGAATAAAATTTGTATAGATTAGAGTTGGGGGTACAGAGCAATTAATTTGTTTGCACACATAGTCAATACATACTGTACTTAGTGATGCAATTGGTGTAAGGAGGGGGATGGAAGGGGGGGGTTGAGGTTCAACTCGGGGATCAGCAGACCGTGCGCTTGCATTTAGCGATTTGTTTATGCAAATAACAAATAACAAATAGTTGTCTCGACCACAAAAACTTTTACATGTCTAAATATGCACTCGGCATTTAGACTTGACCAATTTGTAGTGTTGGACGTTTATGGCTAGGATTAAACTCAGAATTGCTTTTAATCATCCATCATTCAATATCGTATTTAAATTAAGTTTTGATATAATACATCAGTTTGTTCTATTTTAAAGATTTAAAAACATTTTCAAAAATTCTAGCTCATAGCAGTTCATCAAATTGTCCAGCTTTTGCAATTAGAAAATATGTAGCCAAGTGTAGTTATAAAATATCCAAAATAACAACACTGATGCGTAGGTGTGGCTGGTGTCTGTCCACTATAAATATTTACTTATGTACACAGTGTGTACACATTGATACATGCCTGTTAATTTTTGCATGTCGATTTGTGTACATTCATATTTATCTGTGATGCTGTGTTGCGACTGATGCTGATGATAGATAAATAATAATATAATTCCTAGATGATATCATGCAAATTTTTAGCGTTTCGTAAGCTAGCTGCCTTCTGTTCCGATGACACTTGTGATCGTTGCAATTGGCTATCGATTAGCATTTGCTCTTCATTGTTGTTGCTTTTATTTTTATTATTTTCCTTTCTTTTTGTTTTTTAGTTTCGTGCAAAGTCGCAACTGAAAGACGCGACGCTGCGTCGACACTTGATACGTGAATTGTTGTTGCTTTTGTTTTTGCTTATTTTCTTTTGTTCAATTTTTGAGCGCAGAGCTTTTTCAATAACAAAACACACGAAAAATATGCATGACATCATCGTCATCAGTGAGAGAGAGAGAGGATTTTGAGCGTTTGCCGTCGTCGCATGATTGTGCGTACATGTGTGTGTGGGGAGAGTCGATTTTATGCATGTATGCGTGTGTGTGTGTGTGTGTGATTGGCTAGCCATCAGAAAAGTTAGCGCCAAAGACGCGACGTCTGTTCCGGCAGGTGCTTTGACTTCCTCTACTTAAACCTCTCTCTTTCTCTCTCTCTCTCTCTTTGTCTCGCAGTCAATAGCCAGCAGTTGAAATTAACGGTTTCTACGATTAGTCACACACACGGCAAGTGTGTGAGAGTATATGTATATGTGTGTGTGTGAGTGCTGTGATTTTTGTTGTTCTTGTTGGTTGCATTTAACAGTTGCACGTTGGCGGTAGCAAGGTCGCCTGCAAGTTGCGGATTCTTAGCTACGTTTACAGTTGATTGCCAGGCAACGAATGGCACGCTTATCAGCAGACATATTTATGTGTGTGTGCATGTATGAATGTACATACATACATATGTATCTATGCATGTGTGTGTTTAATAGCTCTCTCTCTCTCTCTCCTCGGTTCATTGGTCTGCGTTTCTTAATTTGCTTCTTTCTTGTTGTTTCTTTTTATAAAGGTAAACTTTGTGCTGTATAAGTATGTGCATGTGTACATACAGTTGGTCAAGAAATTGTTTGGACAAAATTATAAATTCACATATTTGTTCCTTATTTCTAAAAATAATTAAAACCAATTAAGCTCTTTATTTATTTAATGAGTAATTCTTTGTCATAGCAATTACTTGACCTACTGTATGTACATATGTATGTGTCTGTTTGAATGTGTGTATTCTACCCTTTGTACTGCAAATTATACTATAAAAAAAAATTGAAATACGTATTTTTATGTACAGTACAATAATTAATTAAAAGCTTTATATTACATTCTCTCTCTTCCTCTCTATTTTCTTCCTTTACAACCTTTACATGCCGCTTTGGAATATATTAAACAACTGCAATTAAAATACATACATAATCAAATAAAAATATCTCTTGAATTATAATTCCTTGCTATCGAAAAGCTCTACTAAAAAAACAACAACTACAACCAGGTATTCCATAATATGCCACACACAGCGTTCGTTCTCAACTTATTTGATTTGTTTATACACTTTGTATATTTCTTTATTGATATTTCATTTTTGTAAACATATTAACACAAGCAATTTATTTTTATTTACTACAACACTTTCGGCACATTTTCATCGGTTGTTATTAACAATATATATATATATATAAACAAAATGTACACACTTATTTACATCATGTACCTATGTGTACACACTGCTGTTTCGTTAATTGACAGATTTGTGTGTGTTATCACTGAAAAGTTTAACAAATTCATATTTAAAACTTGAAAGCACACAGTACACAAATATGTATAAATATATATGAGTATAGTCTTTATATACGAATTCTTTCGTTCATATACAAATGTATGTATATGCTACAATTAGATCATATAAATATACAAATATTCGCATTGTATATATGTATGCAGAACATTTGCCAGGTGTATAAGCTTTTGTTCTATGAAATTTTTGAGCAATAGTTCAATAAACTCGACAATATTTTCAAGAGTTTTCTGCTACACAATTCTCAAAAATGTATTAAATTATGCAAAAAGTATTCTACATCAACATTTTTTTTATCTACAATAAATTCTACATTATAAACTTTAAACTGTATGATCGAAAGGATAATTCATATCAAATTTCATCAAGTAAGCCAAGCATTTCAATTCAGACTTGAAAATAACATATTTCTCAACTTAATTGAAATGCCTCCGTTGTCAAGAGTATAAAAATTAAAATGCTCTGTATTTGTGTTCTGTATTTTTTGGCAGCTCTGCCAAATACTTGTGCCCATTGTGTCCGAAAAAGAAATAAATTTGAGTTACAGCAGAGATACATTTGTATCTGTATCTATAATAGATGCTATGCTTACTTAAGATAGAATACATGCATATGTATATACATATATATGAGCTCCCCTCCTGTTTTTGGAGCAACAGCTGCCAACAGACTTAAAAATAAACGACGCTCCAGAGCCGGAAATCCGAGTCTATTTATAGTTAGAATCTCTTTGCATCTTTCGCAGACTCGGCTTCAGTTTTGAGTATACAATTTTAGTTGCATTTGAAACGAGTTTGGCAGCGGATTCATTCCAAATCTTTCTTTCCATCTTTGCTTTTCGTCATGGAGGCTTTTACACGCACTTTTAACAAGACTTTTCGCACAACAAACACGAAAACAACAACCACAACGACAACGTCCAGAAGGTGTACACGAATCTGTCTAGAAATTGTATTTTTGTTTTTTTATCTTTGACTAACTTTATTTTTGAATTCGTTATTAATTGCAGCTCAACGACAAACTCGGCGCTGCCATCGCGAGTACCAAAGCAACAGAATTATGTGTCGGACATTAGCTCGCCCTTGATACAGGTAAGGAACAGATACTTAATATATACATACATACATATTTATACCATAGACCGAAACTGTTGATAAGTTTGAAAGTAAATATTGCGAAACAAATATATGACAAATTTTATCTAAAAATTACGGAATAACACTTTTTTTAAACAAAATCGATTTATTTTAGTTTTTTAATAATTTTAGTTTAAAATACAAGTACCAAAATCAAAGTTATTAATATTTTTTAAATAGGATTTGAGGAATAACACATATTTTAAAAATTAAGAATAACTCTTATTCCGTAACTTTTATTTAAATATTAAAAATAAGTGTTATTTCTCCCAAATTTTTAATAGTAGAAATAAACTTAAACTTATGAACTTAAAATTAATTATGTTATTCTTAATTTTAAACAGGATGAAGGTGATAACAAAGTGCTGAAGCTGCGCTTCGATGTCAGCCAATATGCCCCCGAGGAGATTGTTGTGAAAACCGTCGATCAGAAGCTGCTGGTAAGATCCCATTAATCAGATATGAATATTCTATACTTGGATAATCTAAATGAATGTCCTTTGTATATTTGTAGGTGCACGCCAAGCACGAAGAGAAGTCAGACACAAAGAGCGTTTACAGGGAATATAATCGCGAATTTCTGCTGCCCAAGGGTGTCAATCCCGAGTCCATACGCTCGTCCCTCAGCAAGGATGGTGTCCTGACCGTGGATGCACCATTGCCAGCTCTCACTGCCGGCGAAACTCTGATTCCCATTGCGCACAAGTAAATCACATCACATCTGTAGCGACAGCGACAGCGGCAACAGCAGCACCATCAACAGCAGCTCCTGGAGAATCCGTCACACATCCCGCAATCCGCTCCGCCGAGGCCAGCAACACATCCTGCTAAATCCAAGCACCTACTAATATCACAGCAGCATCCACAAAACAGATGAAACAGTTTTATACAGTTTTCAATTGGCCGCCTATCAATCAAATCAATCAATCAATTTCCATTGATTGATGATGACTTACAATTTCTTTGGTTTTCTTTTTTGCAATTAAAAAGCTTAAATATAATACTGACTTACTACTCATACTTAACTGTAATAACTTAAGTGTAATGCAAATTATTATTAAATTTGATTAATTTAATTCATATTTATAATTCTCGCTATTAAATGTTATTATTTTCTTTGTCGTAGTTGTCACGTTGCAATTGTTGTTTCTTTTTCAGATTTGAATGTGAATACATATGTATATCATGAGTGAAGTTTGCTCAGGATGTAGAGGCTCTTTATGTTGGGATAGCTTTGTCTATGGAAATTATTCAGAGATCTCTTATTTTCTAAAGCAGCGGTGGGCACGAAATCTGAATTCGCTAGCTCCCGGAGCCCATGCGTGCCCACCGCTGTTCTAAAGAGTCTATCTCTTGGCGGCTATTCCGAGCTTATAACTCTATTTAGAGTGAGAGATTTCTGTATTCTCTTGTAGTATTCTTGAAGTCCGAATTTCTTTTAACATTCCACTTTAAGACTTGTAGGACTCAATTATTAATGAAAGATTTGTGTAATTCTCAATATACAGAAGAATAACTTCTGATTATTAACAAAAATTGTGTGGTCTGTAACTTTAGACTCATGACATGACCATTAATTCACCACAGCCTCCGCCTCGCTCTTTTCCACGCAGTGGTGAAAATATATACATATGTATGTATGCATGTGTTGAATCAAGAACATTGGATGTCTCGTTGTTATGTCAGTTGAGCTATAGCTATCTCGCTCCAATGTTGCTGTTGCTTCTAATACATACACCTAGGGTATGTACGTCATTTTCGAGCAAATATATTTTTGTGGAATGATTTTTTTTTTAAGCTAGCTAGCAATAGAAAATGCAAGAGCAGGAGCCAAAGTCAAAGCATGACAACATCGATATGGAGGCGGATGAAGATGCAATGCGTATACCAACATCGATATTAATTCAGGATCCGCGTTATCGCATCAAGCCCATGCAACAGGTTATATCGGCATTGTTTGGCGGTCTCATCACCACATTCGTTGGTGAGTTTCATTCAAATTAAAGCTCACCATCAGCTACAGTTGACATCCATCTGTCCAGTGACACCGCTGGAGGTTGTCAAGACCCGTGTCCAGACGCAGGCTCAGAATGCGTCCAAGAAGCGTATGGTTGTGTCCAAATTATGCTATGTTTTTCACAATGGTCTCATGGCGCATGTTTGTAAACCAAATGCCGCTGATTGTGTCTCCAAACTTGGCGCTGAGGCCTCCAACTTGCGTCCACTGCGCGGTGCAATGGTAAGTTTTCATCATTGCTACGAACAAGGGGAATTTACTAAGTAGGTGACGTTGTCACCACAGCTGCTCTCTTTCGGGAGTACAAACATTTGACAGTATGCCTGCAAACGTTGTCGAAAGAGGTTGTGTGTCGCATGTTTTTTTTTATTGTCTTCTTCTTTACGAATAAACTCGTAGACAGAAAACAATGAAAAGAATAATTATGAATTAAAATATTATGAATAATTTTAAATTAAATCATTTTAATTATTTTGCGAAAACATTTCCTTTTCTGTCCGCTAAAACAATAACAAACGAAGAGTGCAGAACGTAAAACGTTCGCCATCTTTTTCTAGCGCTTGTCTCTCTGAGAGCGGAGAGAGAGGTGAAAAAATGATTGTAGCCTCACCACATCGGACAACGTCACCTTAATAGTAAATCCACCTTGGCTACGAATTTACATTTGTCCATGGTGAAATACTTCAAGGCTCTCTCTTTACGAGTGGCTTATTTGATGGTAAAATAATATGGAGGTGAATTCGATTCACCTCGTTGTTACTTTTTCTCACCACTCCACCAGCTCGTGGGGAGTAAACACCTTAAGATTATTTCACAATGGTTGATTTGTTGCTTTCGATGTTTCCACATAAAATGTCTATCCCTAATTGAGCGTATTTTACTCCCACAGGATGCTTTTGTTAAGATAATCTGCGCTAACGGTGTCTCTGGCCTCTGGTCGGGATTAAGTCCAACGCTCGTCTCGGCTCTGCCATCGACAATCATATATTTTCTGACCTACGAGTATTTGAAGCAATCGTTTTCCAATCTGTATAAAATTTGGGAGTCACAGGATCCGAAATTGCCATCCAATGTCAATGTCACAATCGAGGGCAACAACAACAAATTGGTGCCAACAAATCAAGTTCCATATACAGCGCCATCTATAGTCCCGATGGCATCGGGCATCTGTGCACGCACTGTGGTTGTTACCGCCATCACGCCACTGGAAATGGTGCGCATTAAGATGCAGTCCGGTTACATGACGTACAACGAATTGTGGGTCGTTATCCGTTCGCTAATTAAGTCTCATGGCATTCTGGGACTCTGGCGCGGATGGCCGCCCACTGTGATGCGCGATGCCCCATTTTCGGGCACCTATTGGGCCGCCTATGAGTCCATGAAACGTGTCTGCAATGTCACGGAGCCGACATTCTGGTTTAGCTTTTTCACTGGAGCAGCAGCGGGTGCAGTAAGTGTTGATAACATTAGTTATTTATCGATATGTCGATAGAAAAATTGGGCGATAATATCAAGATCGATATAAATTGATATTATCGATATAAGTATATATATCCAAATATCGATATTTTTATTTTCAAAATTCTAATATTTCGCCTATCAATTACAGTTAGCCACATTGGTTACAATGCCATTCGATTTGGTAACGACACACACACAAATCGAGCTTGGACAGGATGTGCTTTACTCGGATTCATCTGGTCATGGCAAAGGCGGCACCGGCACCAACGCGACCGCCGCCGCCTCAGCCTCTGCAGCCTCTGCTAGTTCAGGCAAACGGTCGTCGGTTATTTCACGAATAAACATGATTTATCGTCAGCAGGGCTTAAAGGGCCTTTACATTGGTGTCCTGCCACGAATGTTGCGCGTGGTGCCAGCCTGTGCCATTATGATATCGACATTTGAGTATAGCAAGTCCTTCTTTTTTCACCACAATCTCGATTTGCATGAAGCCTGTAAGTAGAAACTTGTTTATGTATCGATTTCCATATTTGAATATCGATGTTGCATCGTATTTATAAGCGATGGTCCGCAATGTAACCGATAGGTTCGAAGGGCCAACAGCTGTTATCACAACAGCTGATCAACTATCGATAAGCAAAATACAAACATACGAAAATTATTTTATTTAACTGGACTTCAAACGTCGTCCTCCTCGTCTTCTTGATCTTTCATTTTAATATTAATGACAATATTAACGAACTAACGCGCACAAATCCATACACGTGGAACACACACACATTCACATACATTAGCTTACCGAGGAGTTCAGTGAGGCGCCAAATATGCCGGAGACAAAGTCAAAACCAATAACGAATCCAAAGGCAAAAACAACAACAACAAGACCAGAGGCTACTTATGGATTGGCACAGACCAAACATACAATGACAGATCCCAGATTTCGCATCCGACCCATGCAGCAAGTTGTGTCCGCATGCACTGGAGCTATGATAACCGCCTGCTTTAGTAAGTGATGAAATTTTGTTGTTTACCTACATACATACATGCATATTTTTGTTTGTATGTGTGCACAGATACCGGTACATACATATACATATATTTTTGTATTATTGAATTTCATCACAGTGACACCGTTGGACGTGATCAAGACTCGCCTGCAGGCACAACAGTCGGCATTGTTATCCAACAAGTGTTTCCTCTACTGCAATGGCCTTATGGATCACATATGTCCATGCGGTCCGAATACTCCAACGCCGACGGCCTCTTCCCACCATGCATTTAACAAGCTCGCTCCAGCATCGTCCTCCCACTTTACGGGCACAATTGTGAGTATGACAACCCTGTCACATTTGGTGCATTTGTACCCAAAACTGGTACATTTTTATTTCTGTGTACATTTGATCTGTTTTGATCGTCCTCCCACTTTACGGGTACAGATGTGAGTATTAAATAACCTTGTCATGTTTGGTACATTTGTACCAAAAAGTGGTACTTTTTTATATGTAGGTACATTTGATGGGTTTTTTATCGTCCTTTCCAGTGTTGCCAATTTAGCTATTTTCCCGACAGATTTAGTGGGTTGCAACTGGCAAATGCGGGATAAATTGTAAAACAGCGGGTAGCGGGAATTTTAGCTACTTCAAAAATAATTTTAGCTTTTTGAAAACATCTAGTGACTTCATGTATTTTTATGTTTTGCGATACCACACTTAAGCACTTTGCAGTATTTTTTCCATTTGAATGGCACAAAAACATCGATAAGCCAAAAGAGCATTAAATTTTTTGTTTTTAGCTATGAAATCAATTGAATCTATATATACAGTGGTCAACTAATGTCTTCATACCGCCTAACTTTGTAAAATTTTTGTATAATAAAAGAGATTGGATGCAGATATCTTAATTTAATCATCTGTTCATTTAAATTCCGTTTGAATGATGCAAAAATTTCCATAACCCATTATGTACCCTTGGTAAAAGTGTATTTTTTAACTTTTTTCCTCGGCCCCAAACAAAAAATATTTTGATGCAAAAAATTTTTTAAAACAATTCTAGGAGTGATTGAAAAAAATTTGAGAAATAACTTCGCTAGTATTTTTTGTGATTTTTTGAATTTCTAAAAAGCCACTTTTTGCATGAGAAGGAGGAAAAAGGGGTTTAAATGGTAATTTTTATTAAATTTTAAAAAGTCATAAAAAATATTAGTGAAGAGACTTTTTAATTTTTTTTTGCATCAAAATATCTTAAAAACACTGGCTTAAATCAATAAAAATATCGTTTCTTTACTCTAGAGTTTTTTTTAGCTATCAACAAATTTTTTTTAGCTACTTTCAGCTTCTTTCAAAGGCTATTTTAGCTTTTTCATGTCCCGAAGAGTTGGCAACACTGGTCCTTTCACACATTTGGTACATTTGTACCAAAAAGTGGTACTTTTTGATCGGTTTTTCCTCTTGGTTAACTTAAATTTTGAAATGAATATTTCTTGTTTTGCAGGATGCATTCATAAAAATCAGCCGTTCCGAGGGCGTTGGCTCCCTTTGGTCGGGTCTGAGTCCCACGCTGATTTCGGCGCTGCCCTCGACGATCATCTATTTTGTGGCCTACGAGCAGTTGAAGGCGCGATTCATTGACCTGCACTACAAGTACCTGGCGCCAGTTGAGAGATCCCCGTACAGTCGGGACATTCCCATGCTGGTGCCGATGATGGCGGGCGTGACAGCTCGTATTATGGCCGTAACGTTTGTTAGCCCCATCGAGCTGATACGCACCAAGATGCAGTCGCAGAAGATGACGAACGCCGAGATGTTCAGCTCGGTGCGTCAAGTGGTGCAGTCGCAGGGTATATTGGGCTTGTGGCGTGGCTTGCCACCGACCATATTGCGGGATGTGCCGTTCTCGGGCATTTACTGGACCTGCTACGAGTACCTTAAAAGTAGTTTTAATGTCGTTGAGCCAACGTTTGGCTTTAGCTTTGTTGCGGGCGCAATTTCAGGCTCTGTAAGTTGTATAATCCTTAATCTGATTTGGCTGAGTATAAACTGATCTGTGTATTTTAGGTGGCTGCAACAATAACAACACCATTCGATGTCATTAAAACTCACGAGCAAATCGAGTTTGGTGAGAAGTTCATATTTGCAGGTAGGCATGTCGCTATCCAGCTTAATAGCTGCTCCTCCACTGACACGAATTCGGTTTGCATTACGCCAGATAATCCACCAAATCCAAAGAGTGTCAATCCGCCCACCAAATCAATAGCCGACCGTTTGTCAAGCATTTATCGCTTGAATGGAATCCGTGGCATATTCTCAGGACTTGGACCGCGACTGTTCAAGGTGGCGCCGGCATGTGCAATCATGATTTCAACCTTCGAATACAGCAAGGCCTTCTTTTATCATTACAATGTGGACCAGCACAATCAATTGATGCTGGCCAGCAGCAGCAGCAACAATTCGGTCCAACCATACAACACAAGTGCGAAGACAAACTGAAACTGAATGTAGTACGAGTTACAAATTAGTTTAGATGCAGCTTTTTCAAAAAAAAAAAACAGCCAACAGCATGTACATATGTAAATTAATACCAAAGTTAAGTCAAAATTACTGGGTTACAATAATTTGCGTAGTTTTCCTTTTGAGCTTCAAAGCATTTGTAAAATTCATTGAGTGAAATAAAATTACTGTTTTTTTTTTAAATATCATTTCTATATTTTAAATGAAGTGTTTTTGGCGGATCGTGCGATAACTCCAAACATCGATTGGCAGAACATCGCGTGCACATCGGATAAGCATATCGATAAGCGAGCATATGTTAGCTAGGGTTATCGTTATCGTAAAGAACACGTGCCATCGAATTGTGTTTTGTTTAGTTACCATTTTAGCTATTTACCCCAAATAAAATGGGGCAACCAAAAGCAACAACAGCAACTGCAACGAAGGTGGCCAAGAAGATGGCTAAACCGGAGGCGAGTATACCGCGCGGTCAGCCCAAATCCAATCGACCATGGAAGACGCCCAAGCAAAAGTAAGTCTGCTCGACTGCGTGACACCCTGTCCCTCCTAATGCTATCCGTTTTGCAGATTCAGTAAAATAAAAAAGACAGTGAATCGCCAGACATTTGAGAAGAAAGAAGCGCTGCGCAACGAAATGCGTTACATCAAAGAAAAGTCCAAGGAGATTAAGGTTCAGCGCAAGGAAGCCGCCGTCCAGCATCACCAGCGTCGTGTCGAGAACGCCGAACGGCGTCTGGCCAACGAGCGTCGTTCCGAGATCGTGCAAGTGATCAAGAATCCCGCTAAGCTGAAGCGCATGAAGAAGAAGCAGATGCGCATGATCGAGAAACGTGATCTTAGCCAAGTTAAAGTGGTCTAAAATATATGTATACATTTATTTAGGATACATTTACTGACATTTCTTTTCTTTTTTTTTATTTCGTTTCCCCGCTAAATAAATCTAGTTTTGTAATAATGCATTTGTTTTTTTTTTTAGAGGTGGCCCCATTAAGGGGGCACCCAGTTTAGGAAATTCAAGTGTTTTTTGTGATTTTTGTTTTAACTGAGAAAGAATAATCAGAATTAGTTTAAGCTTGGTGGATAGTTTATTCCTATTTTGAACTACACATTAAAATTTTTAGAGGCTGGTGTCCATTGACGATCGAAGTCAAGGTTCACAGCTTGCGGGACACCTGGAGGATGACAATTTATTTTTTTTTATTTTTTTTTTAGACTGCAGATCCTTCAATGCAAGGTGCAAATACATAATACACACAAGATAGTTGCAATCAAGGTGGATTTATACATGGTGATGTATTCGCTCTCTCTCGGGGCAAAGCTGTCAAAAAGAGTCTGACGTGAGAGAGACGACAGAGATAGATATATAGAAAATTTGTTTTGTTTTGTTTTCTATACTCTTCACTCATTTTCGTTTTGTGCGCTGTGCAATATATAAATCAAAATAAAATGCAATGGCATGTTTGTCTTGTTGTTCCTGTAATGACCCGTAGGTAACCAATTAATTAATTGTGATTATGGAGATCTGCTAAGCTCCTGTTAGCCGTCAGCATCGACGCTGTTATCCCTGTTGCTCTCTTTGTGGAAGCTGCTCACCGGTGCATGCTTCCACAGTTCCTGTTGCATTTATTTGTCTCTTTTTCATATCTCTGGAAACACAAACCAAACGACTTGCGTTCGAGCGGCATATGTATTTTTCACACAAGGGACATTTTTTAGAGAATTTAATACAACCGCTTACTACGATGTTTGCTTTCGTAATGACGTTTGTGCCCCGAAAAAGAGAGCACGTCAAACGAATACATCACCATGTATAAATACACCTTGGTTGCAATTGTCATATCTACAGTTTGTCAAGAAATTCTTTACAAACCCTTAAAAATTTAATATTTTGACTTTAAATAAGAAAATAATAGCTTATTATATATATTTGGAAAGGTCATTTAATTTTCGTTCGAATGATGCAAAAATTTCCTTAACCCATTGAGTACCCATGGAATATTTTGAATTTTTGCAAAAGTCTACTTTTCCAACTTTTTTTCTCGATTTTTCACAAAAAATATTTTGATGCAAAAAAATTCTTGGAACAATTCTAAGAGTAACTGCAAAAAAAAATTGTCAAAAATATTTTTGCTAGTATTTTTTAGAATTTTTTTAAAACTGCAAAAAAGTCCCTTTTTGCATGAAATGAGGAAAAATGGGTAAAAATGGTAACTTTTAGGATTTTCAAAAAATTTTAAAAAATACTACCAAAAATATTTTTGACAATTTTTTTTTGCAATGGAATTGTTTAAAGAATTTTTCTGCATCAAATCGAGGAAAAAAGTTGAAAAATAGACTTTTTATAAAATTCAAAATTTTCGATGGGTACTTAATGGGTTAAAGAAATTTTTGCATCATTCGAACGGGATTTAATTGAATAAAAGATTAATATAAGAAACCCGCATCAAAACATCTTTTTTATACGCAAATTTGACAAATTTATGCTGTATGAAGACATTTGTGGTTCACTGTAAGTAGATCAAGGACTAAATGCGTTGCGTCTTTATTAGTATACCAATTAAGTCCAATCGTACGACATTCACTTTAAATATTTACGATTTTAATTGCCAAAACCGTAGAGAGTGCGTCCCTGACGCTTTAAGGCGTACACCATGTCCATAGCAGTGACGGTCTTGCGCCTGTCGTGCTCAGTGTAAGTAAGGGCATCACGAATTACGTTCTCCAAGAATAGCTTTAGCACGCCACGGGTTTCCTTGTAGATCAAACCAGAAATACGCTTGACGCCACCACGACGAGCCAGACGGCGAATGGTCAGCTTGGTAATACCATGGATATTATCTCGCAACACCTTACGATGGCGCTTGGCACTTTCTTCATCATCGGTCATCTTTAGATAGTTTTAGGTTTTAAGCTCTTTAAAAATTTTTCAAATGTTTGATATTTTGATCACAGTTTTTTTTTTTCGTTCGTTAGTAACAAATTTTCTAAGCGCCGTTTTTCAATGTACCCATAAAAAAACCTCTTTACGAGGTAAAAGTCTAGTGACGAAAACATTTTCATGCCCCAAAATTTCTGATATCCAATTTGTGACGAATAATATTAAGTTTTACACATAAATTATTTTAATATTATTCGTCACAAAATTGGATATCAGAAATTTTGGGGCATGAAAATGTTTTCGTCACTAGACTTTTACCTTGTAAAGAGGTTTTTTTTATGGGATTATAATTTAACTCTTATTTTCAATTTTTATTAAAACAATTAAAAATAAAAGTAATTTTTCAATTTTTATTATAAATTGAAAGATAATTTTTATTTTCAATTTTTATTAAAAAAATTTACAAAAAAACATAAATGGATTTTTTGAACTATCTCAACTGGTTTCCCCCTTTTAAATAAGATATAGTACAAATTGACTTTCATGCACATCTTCAGCGTCGGTTTTATTGGATGGTCTAAAATTGTATAAACTACATGCTAGGCGTCTTGGATTGAGTTCCAGTTAGTACTGATAGCCATCTGGCTGATAGGGCCGTGCAAATGGCGCCGGGGCGAAAGGCACGGGCGGTGGACGCCAATTCGTTGGTGGTGGACGCGGCGGTGGTGCAGGCATCCCGGGTGGTGCCCATGCATTCGGTGGCTGGAGCATGCGAGGTGGCGGCGGTATGCCCATGGCCGGCGGCAGTGGCGGTTGTCCACCGCCCATCGGTGGCAACGGTGGCGGCGGTATTGTTGCTGGGAATGGCGCTGGCTGTGGCACTGGCGGCGGTGGCGCAATCATGCTCATATTTGTTGAGGAAACGGGCACCACGGGCGGCGGCGGTGCCATCATTGGTGGCGGCATCATTTGGCCAGGCATACCTCCCATCATATTCTGTACAGGCGCATCGGCAAACAATTGATGTGGACGATCCGCATGCGCCGAGGGATTCTGGGCGGCCAACAAACGTTCCGCCGCCGAACCGTGCCGTTCGCCCTTGTGATCCTTCTTGAAGGCATACGACACGGATATGGGGCGATTACACAGATATTGGCCATTCATGGCGTCCATAGCAGCATCGCTGGCCTCGAAGCTGGCAAAGTTGATAAATGCAAAGCCCTTCGATTTGCCCGTCTCCGGGTCACGCATTATCTTTGGCGTCTGCAGGATGACGCCAAAGGCGGAGAACGTATCGTACAATAGTTTCTCATCGACCTCGACGTCAAGATTGCCAATGAATATGTTGGCGCCCACATCGAGATTCTTTTGATGCGCCGACGCCTTATTGACACGTATGGGTTTGCCATATAGCTTAATCATGTTCATTATTTTGATCGCATAATCGGCATCCTCCTCGCTGAGGAACTCCACAAAGCCATAGCCCTGATGCATTTGCGTCACTCGGTCCTTCGGCATGTGCACATTCACTGCAAGAGAGATTACATACAATGTGAAAGTTGTGGATGCGAGCATTCCCAATTTCGAGTGCTTACCAACTGGTCCCGCCTGCACGAACAGCTCCCAGAGCAGTGTTTCCGATACTTTGTCGTCCAGTCCGCCGGCGTAAATCGTGGCGTCTGTTAATGTTTGTGAAATTGCATCAAGTTCATTCGCATTTGTTGCATTCAGTAATTACATACCTTGATTACGTTCAGCAATGGGACCTGCGGCCATTTTGCTCGTCGAATATTCGCCGAATTTACGCAGAAATTACAAAATTACAAATCTATCAGTCAAAACCAAAAATCGGCGTTTCCAGTTGCCCAGGGATGTAGGGCTGCAGGGCTGCAAATTATATCGATACATATATCAATACGACTAATCATCTAGGCGATAGATATTTTGAAATATTTACATGCTATTATCTTTTATTATAATTGCCAACAAATATATAATCAGTTGCTTGCATCTTGTTACAGTTGCTATTTGTCAACAATTTCTAATTTGCATCATCATCATAGCATTTCTGCTGTTTGTTATCTCTGTGCTTTATCGATGATTGAGAATTTTTGCTGATTCGATAGCCAGAGTTTTGCTATCGTTGTTACACACTTAAAAAAAACTGGTCGATATCATTCTGCTCATTTTAATTAGGGATTGCTGCGCCGATAACTGCTATGGATCCCATTATTTTTTCACCTTCAATTAATCAAAAAGATATTGAACTATTTAAATACAAAAATAAGCTCATAAATATGCAAATTGATTATTTCTGTGGCTGATGGCTGCCACCGTGTGTTGCCCAAGTTAAGCAAAGGTTGCCACACCATTTGAAGTCGAAAAGCGTCCATTACTATTTTGTAGGGTAGTTGATATTTTTAAATATATATACGATATGTCGTTTATTATATCCGAATAAATTTTAGCCTCCTCATTTCTTAAAGAAAAAAGTGCTGGCAAAAGATAAAAAAAAAACTGGTAATAAATAGAGCACGGTAATATCGCACGAATATATCGATATTGACATTTTCGTTTTTTGTAAAATGTCTCTTAAAAATATATCATCGTTAAAAGTATCTATCGATATACCGATATATCAATATTATATCAACAACCCTACTATTTTGGCCTACATTTTTATGTAATGTCACTCACTTTGTTGTCGTTTTACAAAGAAAAAATCGTGCTAGTAACCAAACCAAAGAACCAAGAATATTACTTTGTGCGCTGTGATGTGATATCCAATTAGAAACAAATAATGAATTGTCATCAAATATTGAGCGGTGCCTGCAATGCAGGTGACCGGTGCTTCGCAATTGGCTCCGTGGAAGGCATACCTTTTACAGTAAGAACAAATACGAGTGATTACGATTACTCTACTCTACTCTACTCTCTATAGCCAAGTTTTTTTCTTCCATTTTTTTTTTTTTTGGTGTTTTGTTATACGTTTTCGTTTTTATCACGCATCTATCATATTGTACGAGCACATACACATACAATTACAAATGCGACAGTCATACATGCCTTTCTGTATATAATGTATGGTACATACTACGTTATATATACTACGTTAGGTACTTAAGGGTACAACTAGTGTGTACACATTTTCCAACACGGTTGGCAATTCGTTGTTGTTGTTGTATTGTTGCAAATTCCAATTGGAATATCTAATTCCGATCACCAGCAGCCAGCCATTGTGTGATTTTTAATGTTTTTATTTACATATTTGTACTTGTATATTTATGCATGCATGCGTGTGTGTGTGTGTGAGCACATATAAATAAATGTGATGCTTGGCTGTCACTGTCGCTGTCTGTCCGCCCATCTGTCTGTCTGTCTAACTGTCGCTGTGTGGTCAATTAAATCAAAAGCAAAAGGCGAATGATGAGTTTTGAGAATTTATTTGTATTTGTAGTATTTTATTTTTCTTTCGTGTTTCGTACTAAATTCGATATCAATAACAATGAGCAAATTCGATAACTGCGTGTAAGGGCAAACAATTTCCATACTCGTCGATTTCTAAATTAACGCTTTAAAATGTGTTTTGTGGGCTATTAATTACATTTAAAGGTCAAGTGCCTGGTTGTAAACAAGCTTCTCACGTTTTGCCTTTACGCACTCGCGCACACACACACACACGCACACGCACACACACGCGTGCATGACGATATATACATGTACATACATATAACATTCGATTGGTCAAATGGCCTTTGATGCCCTAAATTCGATAAATATATGTATGTACATGCACACATGCACAAATCTTATGTACATAAGGTAATGTGTGCTTAGATTATTTATTGCCTGCAGCCTGCAAAAATCCTAACAGGCAAAATGAGACAAACTTTTTATCGGCACAGACGAGCAAACGTCAATAACAAATAAATTATACACGGGCCATAAAATGCTGCAAAATTGTCGTGAGCACGCATTTATAATGTGTGTGTGTGTGTGTGTGTGTGTGTGTGTGGGGGGGCTGGTAGGAGGAGGGGCAGGAGGCGGCACTGGAGTCGTTTATTTTTATGATCACATACATCCATATACACTCAGCCCAACAATTATTCGTACACCTCAAATGGTAAAGTACGTTTATAGAGTAAAATTTACTATAAAAAATAAATATATATTTGTTTTTGTTTTTCAAAATGATAAAGAAATATTTTTCCTAAATATTTTAATAATAATTTTTGTGCGGTTTTTTCCCGCTCATTTTTTTGGGTTTTCATGTTATACTTATGTATGTGTAAATAAATAAAACAAATTTTAGCTTACAATAAAAAGCCTGACTTACAATAGCCGTAAAAGTGAGTGTGCGAATAAATGTTGGTCTCAGTGTATGTACATATATGTACATTCATTATAAATATTAATTACTAACAGTCAACACCCCCACCCCTTTCAAACACCCAACCACCCACTCGCATTATGTGTGTTTGTATTTGTATTGATATTTGTTTACCGCTATAGCGCCTGACGTCTGTTTTCCTCTTATTAATGTGTGTGTGTATATGTAATTTGCCAAAGTCACAAGCATAATTAACTGTTCGGCTAAGAAAACTTCAAATACAAATGTGCTAAACAGCTTGTACCAGTAAACATACAGCCATCCCCACCCCCACCTCTACCCAGCCAACCTTTGGGGAAAAGTTTTATTTAAAAATCCAACAGCTGCCCTTATTTTAATACTTACAGCTAGTCAAGAAATTGTTTTGACAAAGGAAAAATGGACATACAGTATGTCAAGTAATCTTTTTGACAAAAACAATAAAAATAAAACAAAATAAAAGTAAATGTTTTTAACTTTAAAATTTAGAAAGCGAAGTAAATAAATAAATAAACTTTCAAAGCAGTTACTTGCCTAACTGTGTTTGTTTATATTTTTTTAAACATAGTTAACACTAATGGTTCCCATTATTTATATATATTTCATAAATCACATTTCACTTATTCCCAGTACCGTAAACAACTATAAATAACAGGGAATTTTTTTTTTTTGCAAAATAAATTATGGAAATTTGTAACTTATGTAGTCTTAACAATTACTCAACTAGCTGTAGATGGCTTTAATGTACATATATTTTTTAAAATCTAATATACGGTGGCGGCAGAATTAATAGGGACACTCTTTCTTTAACTATAACAGCTATTGTATGTCAAGTCTTCAAATTTAAAAAATATATTTGGAAAGGTCGTTAAAATTCCGATTTATTGTTGCAAAAATTTCCTTAACCCATTAAGTACCCTTCGAAAATTTCGAATTTATGTAAAAGTCACTTTTCAAAACTTTTTCCCTCGATTTTTTACAAAAAATATTTTGATGCAAAAAAATTCTTGAAACAATTCTAAGGTAACTGCAAAAATTTGTTTTCAAAAATATTTTGGCTTGTATTTTTTATAATTTTTTTGAAAATCCTAAAAATTACTATTTTAACCCCTTTTTCCTAATTTTCACGCAAAAAGTGGCTTTTTAGCAATTTTCAAAAAATTATAAAAAATATAAGCGAAAAGATTTTTGAAATTTTTTTTTGCAGTCACTCCTAATTGTTTGAAGAATGTTTTTTGCATCCCAACATTTTTTGGAAAAAATCGAGGAAAAAAGATTTAAAAGTTGATTTTTTTTAAATTCGAATATTTCAATGGGTTCTTAATGGGTTAAGGAAAGTTTTGCATCATTCAAACGGAATTTAGATGACCTTTCCAAATATATTTTTTAAATTTGAAGACTTGAATTACAATAGCTGTTATAGTTAAAGAAAGAGTGTCCCTATTAATTCTGCCGCCACTGTATAGTATGTATGAATTTAGTGCATTTGTAATATGTTTAATAATTGTTGGTGTGCGAATCCTTTTATGATTCACTACAAACGCTGTGTGCCTATGTGTTTGGATGGGTGTGTGTGTGTGTGTGTGTGTGTGTATCTGCATTATATTCTGTAATGAGCTCGAGGCTCGCCTCTTGTGTTGACATTGCCACCCATTCATTTAGCTAAATGCCAACATTTCAATTGTTGTATTAGCTTCTCAAATTGCTCTAGACTCTTGAGTATATTTGCATTTAATATTTATAAACACGTTGTGACATTTTTCTATCTGCCAGCAGCAACAGCAACAGCAACAAATAATAAAATTTGCCTATAGGCACAGGCGTAGTTGAACTTGAAAATAGACAAACACACGCACACACGTGCATATGTATGTACATATGCACATAGACCAAGTGGCGCCATCTGGCAATGACGTAGTGAAGTGTCGGGCGCTTTGGTTGGCCCAAGTGCCATAGCATTTAGAGTTTTGTCAACGCACGAAATGTCCGCAGCGATATCATCGTCTTTTTAATCGCCTCACACTTGAGATGATAAACATATCACATATCAAAAATAAAACGGACAGACAGAAAAAAAATACCTAAATTTTTTTTTAGCTGAAACTAACCCAATTGGAGCATGGGAAAGTGCGGCTAGTAGGATACCCTGTAGTCACTTGAAGCTGTGGGGTTTATTTTAGGTTAATCTATTCAAATTATTCAGTCTCTATCTACTATATTCTCTGTGATCAGTGGGAAAATCAATAGATGCTAAAGGAAAAGTGCCGTCTACGCCTTGCACGACTTTAACATACCCTGTGGACAGTGACAAAGTCTGTTAATAATTCTGTAAATTGTAAGATTTGTTATGAAAATTCTATCCAAATTCTGTAGCATTTACTTATGACCAAAGATTAAAACCGAAACCATAACTTAACCGTTAACCGGTATTAACCGATTGACATTGATTATCGTAACTGAAACCGCAACCAAAACCAAACTTTTTTCATTATAACAAAAGTTCTCAGAAGTAAATTTGATTTTTATTTTTAATGTATATAGTAATCTCAATAAAAAGATCTAAACTTTTGACAAAATTTTTAAAAACCTATAACTGAAAACCGAAATGCGAACGTAACCGAAACCGTATCTGAAACCGATATTCGTTTCGGTTTGATACCCTGCTTATCAGGGGTGCCACAGGAATCGCTTTCGCTAATTGCAATATTTGACATAAATTTAATAAAAATTTAAGTCAAATTCTTAAATTCTCTGTATGAATTAACTTTCTTTTTTTTACATTCAACTTTAGAGTTAATTATGGATATTCTATATATATATATTCACAAGTACAGAGAATCCCTTAGTTATATCTGTTATCTATACTTTCACAACTTGATTATACGCCCGCTTTGTTCAATTTACAAGGTATTTAAAAATTATCGTAGAATTGGGCAAATTTCGCACACATATTTCCCTCTCTCGTAGATAAGGTCGCTTTTGATAGGCAGCGATAGACCCAAGACATAAAACGAGATTGTATACATACTATATACGATTCTAACTTTCCCGTGTGATCCGGAATCAATTTAACAACAACATAAAAAACTAAATTAGATTTGGCACGCTTGGAACTCGTAATAACTGACGCCTAAACTTAAGATTGCTTAATAAATGTGACTCAGATAAGATATGTACAATATGTCTTTGATTTCGTTGCTCTTTTTGCGTATCCTGAACATGTGCCAACAATTTTGTGCTTGACAATAATTTAAATACCTATTATTATAATTTGCTGTGGTCACTCCTCCATAATCACTTAGGCAGCGAATAAGTTATTAAACTGTTTGAGTAACAGATTGACTATTCCTCCATGGTCACTCTATTTTATAATCATTGGAATAGTCTTTTATGTAGATAGGTAACTCTATCATTTTAGATAGTTAACGCATAATCTCTGTCATCAGCTGATAGACAGACTAACAAAATAATACTCCATGGTCACATTAATATTTTATATACATGTTCTGTAAATAAAGAACAATAAAGAATCCCATAAGAAAAAATTTTGTTTAAACAAATTTATGTGTAAAACTTAATATTATTCGTCACAAAATTGGATATCAGAAATTTTGGGGCATGAAAATGTTTTCGTCACTAGACTTTTACCTCGTAAAGAGGTTTTTTTTATGGGATATCAGAAATTTTTGAATAAGACATCAGAAATTTTAAAATTGCTATATTTGTTGACAGTTTAGCTTTGTCAAATTTGTTTATTGTTTGTACAGCTAAAACAAACTGTCTGGCAACACTGGTCCCCTTTACAAACACACATGCCCAGCGCAAAAGCTATCAGCACTCTTCAACTCTGGCTGCTATGACACTTTGCAGCTGCTGTCCTATTCCCATTCTACCTTTTTAAATAAAAAATAAAAGTTGAAGGTATGCCTAAGAGCCCTTTGAAACACCTTTTCAACGGTATATAGATCGTATCTGTAGCTTGTATCGCTTGGACGCTATGAGGGTTTCAATTTTAGCGGTTTTTAGCGATTTCCCGCTAAACTAGCGATTTTTCGAAAAAGTCGTAGAACAAACGTTTCTAGGTTTTTGAGCGGAAACAAGTCCTCATTCAAACATTTAAGCTAAATCAACGCTTTGATACTAACAAACAGACAAACCGACAAACAGACAGACTGACTTTTCATCTCATTTTCGGAAGGCGACTAAAAATTTCAAAATGAAATATTTTTTGAATCAGTCAGGCATGCCACAGAAATCTCTTTCACTTGACTTTCACGTCAATTTCATTTCTCCGTGCCACAGTCCAATCACCTGAACAATTTTGAGTGAAACGAAATCATCGCTCAATTCACTGGCGTCCGATGCCATGAGAATAATGTCACATTTTTTGTCCGAATTTTTGAATTTAGAGTTGTCGAGAAACTATTATTGTTTGCCGCGCCAACAACTTTTAAATTTTTTTAAGCTATACAATATCAATTATTATATAAATAAATTGAATTATCTAAATTAAATAAGAATTAAAATGAAAATTTGATATTCTGCAATGATAAACTTTAAAAAGTTGCTAAACAAACCCTTGGGAAATTTAATCTGAGAAGGGGCCAACCCTAGCAGCCTAGTACGAAAAGGTTGATGAACATGCTAAAAAACCTAAATCACACGAATTTGTGTGGCACGGAAAAATTTTCGAAGTGGAATTGCTTTTCTCTGAAATCGCTTTCACTAGCGATTTCTGTGGCATGCCTGAGTAATCGAATTTCGATGATCGAGGTGTCATTCGACGCGTATTTTTAATTAGAATAGTAAAAAATATTTTTTAAAAATATTATTTATCTAAAACCCTTCAGCTGACATAGAGTAACAATTAATCCTCCATGTTCACTTTATTTTATAATCATAATTTTGGAAAGGAATTCTATCATCTATTATATTAATAAACTATTATATTATTTATCTTCAAAACTGCTTTTTAACACTTTAATGAGATTTAATTCTCCATGATCACTTTATTGAATTATAATTATCATAATCATTAATATCAACTGTTGTATTGATAATCTTAAATCCATCAACTGACCGCTGACTAACACTCTAATCACATAGAATTCTCCACGGTCACGTTATTTCCTAATCATAATCACATGTAGATAAGTTTGCTATGACTTTTATTGATAAAGTTAAAATGTATATTTTCTCTCTCTCTCTCTGTCTTTTTTTTGTGATTGACAGGCATATGCTGCCGGCTGCAATGTGGTCATCCTGGCGAGCACCTTCGAGCGCGTCCAGATCATTCCTGGCGCCAACCATGGCTATGTGAAGATATCGGCATTGGACTGCAGCACCGATACCGGCAAAATAGCCGCTGCCTATGAAAACAAGATATGCATTTTTGAGCCAACGCCGGTGATTGAATCGAGCAAGCATAATACACACTTTTTGGACTACAGGTGGGTTAAGATTGCATTTCAATTGGAATCAATGCTTTTTTGGGGAATTTTTTGAACCATCATTATTACCATTATTAGTTATGTCAATTCTAATTGTGAATCGAGTTGTCGATATACGTCAAACAAATTATCGAGTTAAAGTAACTGAAAATCGCTTCCGCGAAAATCGAGTTAACGAAAATTCGATGTACTTTTCATCAATACTACATCAACTTCTATTATTATTATTAACACATTTTTCCAAATATCATTTCATATGATATTAAACATGAGATTACTAGAGGAATCTCTAAATTATATTTTATTTATTTAATATAGACTCTATATATTATATAGATAGAGATAGGGACTCCAAAAGTGTTTTAAAAAAAACGTCACCACAGACACAAATTTGCAACATAAAACGCTCTTTATGACGGTGAACATCGTATTTTATTAATATTAATCGTTCTACTTAATTTCATGAATATCAATTAAATATAACAAAAGTTACGGATATTTTATGTTGAGTTGAATGCTTACTAGTATTTAGTGTTTTTTCTTCGCGCAATTTTCAACATAAGACTTATTTGTTGACAGTGAACATTATATTTTATTATTATTAAACATTGTAATTAATTGCATGCATATCGATTAAATGTAACAAAAGTTACGGATGTTTTAAGTTTTTTAAAAACGCGAATTTCTCACAATGTTTAGCATAAGACGCTCTTTTTGACGGTGGACATTATATTTTATTATTATTTATAATTCTACTTAATTTCATCAATATCGATTAAGTATAACAAAAGTTACGGATGTTTTAAGTTGAAATGAATGCTTACTAATATTTAGTGTTTTTTTTTCGAACAATTTTCAACATAAGACGCTCTTTTTAACGGTGAACATTATATTTCATTATTAACAATCATTCTACTAAATTTCATGAATATCGATTAAATATAACAAAAGTTACGGATGTTTTAAGTTTTTGAAAAACGCGAATTTGGAGTTAAGTGAGTTGAATGTTGAGTAATATTTGGTGTTTTTTGTATTTTATTTAGATGGGTGCAGACGGGATCCTTTACGAGTCACTCGAATGTGGTGACACTGTCATGGAATTTGGAGGGGACTCGTCTGTTGACCGGCGGCACCAATATACAGCTCTGGAAGAGCAAATCGCCCACACATCAGCCGGAGGAGGAGCATACAGGTGAGGGGAAGAGAAAAGAGAGCGGGAGTAAGAGATAAATATCAGGGACTGCAAATATTGATTATTTGTTTTTTTTGTTTTTTGTAATCAAATAATGGCAATATTCATCTTTATGGCTCATTTGCTCACAAATAATGATTAATTTAAAGTTATGCTTTACTTCAGGGGTGTCCAAAGCTGCCTTATGGATGTGCACGCACCAAGTCATAGAAAAAAATGCGCACGCACACATGAAACGATCATATTTTTTATTTCAATGTGTACACAGAAAAAAAATAGGAACATGTTACTTAAAAAAAAAAAACACAAACACGTTTCACAACGAAGCAAACTTCTTCTATTTCGGTGTACACCAAACGATAAGACAAAAACAAAATACATTCGGATTAGCAAAAGCAAAACGATGCAATGCAATTGTTTTTGTTTTGCCAGCAACGAAAGACGACCGAAAGCGTAATGTGCAAAATTTGTTTGTGTAATTTGCCAATGTGCGCCAGAAGCTTACCAATGTGTATTCTCACACACTTCCCATATCCTATGTGCAAAACATAAACAAATGTGCATCGTGTGCATAGGCGATGGGCATCCCTGCTTTACTTCATTTCTTTACTTTATTTCATGAGTTTAAATTTTTGCTCAAAATAAAGCTCAAGTTGTAACGGGTTATTAAAATGGTTTGTCTTGGCTTATTCACTAGGAATATGTATAATTATTGTTTTTATTCCCTGAGAAAAAGTCGAAACTAAAACAAATGAAATAATGATTAATCCTTAAGTTTTATTGAGTATTAAATCAAGCCGCTGCTCCCGGAGCCACTGCGTGCCCACCGCTGCTATAAAACTTGAAATTAATCATGGTTTCAAAAACTTATAATGATTACAGTTCCTGATAAATATAAAAAATATATTAAATATTACAAATTAAAGATATATTTGTATATTAATTGTGATTGATTTTTTTATAAATATAATATAAACAGGTGTGAAATTCGAAATTGGCGAGAGCAAGGAGACAAAGCAATCGTCAGCGAATGCTCAAACGGATGATGTATCGACGTGGGAGAACATCTGGTCATGCCAGACGGCGATACCCATTTACCATATGGCATTTAGTCCCGATGGCACGCTATTTGCCACCTGTGGACGCAACGATCGTCTAGTCAAGATCTGGTATGAGAATAAGCAGGTGCTCTTTCCGGCCAAAAGCAGTAGCAATAATACAACAGCAACAACAGGAGCAATAGGAACAACTGCTGGCGGTGGAGGTGGAGGTGGAGCAAGTGCAGCACATGATGCAACTGGCGGGGATTTGAATTTCACATATGTGTACATTGCACATCCTCGGGCCGTGTCCAACATTGTGTGGCGCAAGACGAGCAAGTATATGCCCAAGGGATCCGTGGCCAATATGCTGGTCACATCCTGTCTGGACAACATTTGTCGCATTTGGATTGAGACGGTGCTGCCGGATGACGGCATGGTCAATATGACCCAGTACGATCCGTTGGCCTCGCAGAATCCCAAATTTCGTACGCATCGTCATAAGCATCGGTTTATGCAGCGTCTGAAGCACATGAAGACCTGTTTCCATCTGCGCCGACACATCAAGGCTGGCGCGGCGCATGCCCATCATGCTGGTGGTGCTGGAGGAGGAGGAGGAGGAGCCGGTGGCTCTGGAGCTGGTGGTGGAAGTGGCAGTGGCAGTGGCAGTGGTGGCAATAATAATCATGGTAATCCCGCCATGGGCAGCTCACCGGCCAGTTTTAGCAATTACCAGGGACCGATACCATCGCTACCATCCTCGTGCAGTGTCCATGACTTCCATTCGTATGGCTTTCATGGGTCCGGCGTCACGCCCGGGATGCATTTCCATTTGGCGGCATCGATCAATGCGGAGACGGACATCCCGTTGGTGCCATCGATGCAGACATCGGATCCGAGCAATCAGAATGTCTTCATCCTGCACTGGCTGAACAACAAGGAGATGCATTTCACGCTCCAGGCGGAGGCGATCCTCCAGGAGCTAACCAAAAAGGTCATCGACGAGGAGAATGGCCAACAACATCATCATCAGCATCATCATCATCAGTCGACGGCAGCGCCAGCAGCTGCTGGTGTCGATCTGCCCGATGATGCAGTGCCGCACAAGAAATTTATGCGCAACTCCAAGTCCGTGTCCGTGGATGACAGCGGCGAGGAATACAGCAAATATTCGCAGCACACGGCGGCGACCAATGCCGGCATCCATTTGAATTCCATGTCCAACACGACATCGCAGAACTCGTTGAATCACGACCAGCAGAATCCCATCACACAGCTGGTGGACTCGCTGGACAACAAGATTGAGTGTCTGCTGCGGGATTGGCATCAATCGCCGGATCTGCTGTTTGCCATTCATCCCGTGGATGGCAGCTACTTGATTTGGGTCATCGAGTGGCTGGATGACTACTATCCGGGATCGTATCGGCAGGCGCAGGTGTCGTTCTCCACACGGATACCGTCCGCATTCCCGCTGGGCGATGCCATGTCCATGTCGACGACGGTGAGTCTGTTCAATACGGGCACACATCCGTTGGCCTTTCGGGACATTGCCAACAATGTGCGGAGCAAGGATGAGTTCCATAAGGCGGGCGGAAGTGATCAGAATTCGTTGAGGAGTGATCAGAACTCGGGACAGCAGCATTTCGATAAGCATGATGAGCACGATGAGGAGACGACGGATCATGATGAGGATCATGATGAGGATCATGAGGATCCGCATGCCGCTGATCGCAGTGGAGCAGCTGGCGCCAGTTCCAGCTCGCAGGATTCAGCTGGCGCTGGAGCCAATGGAGCCACGGGTTCGGCACTGCCATTGAATGTGTCGCCATCGGTGTCCATGGTAACGAAGCATTCGAATGGCACACTGAATCTCTGGCAGCTCACATTCGCATTCAAGACCAAGTTCACCCAAGTATTAAGCATCGGTCACGTGAGCCGTGCATCCGGACATCGGTTCCGGGTGAACGACATCACCTGTCATCCGGTGTTGCCGCTGCTCGTCTCCACATCCCATCACAATCTGCCCGACTCGTCGGAGGTCAAGTCACCGATGTCACCGTTCGAACAGCCGCTGGCGGGCAGCTCCACGGCAGCAGCCGGAGGAGGCGGATCAGGTGGATCAGGTGGCGGCGGAGCCAGTTGCTCCTCCACGACAAGCAGCGACAAAGATGTATTTACGCCCACGGGCTTCTGTTCCGAGTTGATTCTGTGGCGCGTGGACTCCGTGGGTCCGTTGTGTCACTCGGGCGGGGTCAGTGAGCTGGCGCGGATTAACTCGCCGGAGATATCCGCCTTTAGCAATGTGGCCTGGATACCCACGTTGTTGCCCAGCACCACCCTGGGCAGCTACAGCAATTCCCCCTCCGCCTGCTTTGTGGCCAGCGACGGGGAGAATTTGCGCGTCTACCAGGCGGTCATCGATGCCCGCACGCTGCTGGCGGAGATCTCGTGCTCGGAGAACTTGAACACGCTGCACAAATCGCATTCGCTGTCCTCGATGATGTCCAATGCATCGTCCACGTTGAAGGCACAACGTTCCGCGCTCCACGACAAGCTCAAGGTCGTCTCCCAGCAGTCGACAGCGCGTCCCGGTTGCATCCTCCAGCTGGACGCCATTTCGGATGCAAAACACGATTGGCAGAACACGCAGTTCCTGCATGTGTTCCAGGCACAGCTGATAACGGGCGGACAGCGCACAGCTGTCCACCACATGCAGGAGGAGGAGGAGCCCAAGATGAATGCGCTGCTGGAGTCGGACATGGACGCCATTGTCGATCTGCAGCGCAACGTGGACTTTGAGGAGCCCTTCTACATCGTGAACATTGAGAAGACGCTGCGCGGGAGCACCATCCACATGTGGCGCATCGTCATCAGCTCCAAGCAGCAGAGCTCGTTTCTCTCCGAGACCGCCATGTATGTGCCGGACAGTAATCTGACCCAGGAGACGGACGATCAACAGGATCAACAGCAGCAGCAGCAGCAGCAGGCACGTCGCATGTCCCAGGGCGCGGAGACCTTGACGGGAGCAGAGGCCTTTGGTGGACCGCAAGTGGAGGCGCCGCATATATCGATCACCACGAAGAAGGTGTGCACCCAGGAGCTGCCGCTGCCGGAGGGCGTGGATGTTATACACGCCTCCCCCGCCGCCGGACACCTGAGCAGCTCGAGCATTTATCCCGCCTGCTTTGCGCCGTACATCATTGTGACCGCGTGCTCGGACTCGATCTCGCGATTCTGGAAGTGTGAGCCCGTGGGCACGGATGCCTATCACTGGTCCGAGTGGAAGATGCTCAGTCGCGTCCAGCAGTCGGCCATTGAGATACCGGGCCAGCCGCTCAACATAAGTGCCGCCTATTCCGGCCGGATTGCCTGTGCCTACAAATACGGCAAGAGTTTCACGCGTCCCAATCGCGGTGATCCCGATTCGCGCTATGTCAACCTGTGTGTGGCCATCTACGAGTGCGAGAGCTCGGGCGGCTCCGAGTGGGTGCTGGAGGATACCATTCATCTGAAGAATGTCCATTTGCCCCGGATTAATATTGGACACGGCATCGATTTGAGTTATTTGCACGACAATCGCCTGCTGGCCAAGAAGCAGCGTCTCAACCAGGTGCTGCACACCTTTGCCCACGATCCGGAGGCGAGATCCCCGCGGAGTGGCGAGACTACGCCGGAGCTGACCACCGCCAAGCAGACGGCGAATGTGTCGGGATTATTGACCGTGCCCAGTTTCAGCACGCTGCAATCGCTGAGGAAGAGCATTGCGGAGAATGGGAACACCTGTCCGTTGACCCAGAAGCATCTGGTGCAGCTGGACTGGGTGTCCAAGGAGGATGGCTCCCACATCCTCACCGTCGCCGTGGGCAGCAAGATTCTGTTGTATACGCCGGTCAGCTCGGACATTGCCCAGGCGAACATCAAGGCCATGAAGGAATCCCGATCCGTGAATCGTCCCATTCTGCGGAAGGCCAGCTCCCTGGCCCAGCCCAACTTTGTGGATGAGATACGTTGGATGAAGCTGCGTCAGATTGATCTACAGACGGCGGATGGTTTGCCGCCGTTGCCCATGCAAATCTCGTGGGTGAGGGATGGCATCCTGGTGGTGGCCATGGACTCGGAGATGCATGTCTATTCCCAGTGGAAGCCGCACTATGGCGCACACTTTATGGCCGTGGGATCGGGTGGTGGATTGGGTGACGATGTGCCCGATACACGCAATCTGCGGGACGAGGATCTGCGCTCCCTGGCCAATGAGTCGACGCAGCTGCGGCTGAAGAATGTGGCCTCGATGCCGCTGATCAGCAAGGTGTCCACGGCCAATTTGCAGCTGTTGAACCACGACAAGAAGCGTCGCCTGGCGGCCAACAGCAGCATGGCCAATATGAATGGACATGGACATGGACATGGACATGGACCGGATGGAGGAGCAGCAGTCGGATACGAGACGGCGCCCGCCAATGATGATTATATGACGGATTTCGGACTGTTTCAGGCCTCGCGCATCGCCTGTCCCGTCCTGCCGCAGTACCATCCCAAGCAGCTGATGGAGCTGCTCAACTGCGGCAAGATCCGTTGGGTCAAGGCCATCCTGGCGCATCTGGTGCGCTGCATGAGCGGCGGCAGCGGCGGCAGTGCCGCCTGTGGCCTGCGCCATGGTGATGACGATGGCAGCACCGGCGGCGAAGGCGGAGGAGGAGGAGCTGGCGGTGCAGGTGGAGCACCTGGTTATGGAGCACGTCAGCGCAGCTGGTCAAGATCGCGAACACTGAGCATTAGCTATGCGGCCGACACGAGCAACATACAGGCGGAACATCGCGGCAGCACCACCCAAATCCCCGAGGAACTGATGCTCGACTATGCGGAGATCAATTCGATTCCGCCGCTGCCGCTGTGGGTGCTCCTCAATGCGGATCGGGAGCAGACGGGCGGCAAGGCGCCGACGGCCGGCGAGGGGGACAAGGATTACGATGAGCTCTTCGACATGCACAACTCGGACGACAATCTGGACGAGCTGCTCTCGGACGGCGAACAGAAGCGTCAGGAGCGTCGCCTGTCGCTGCCGGAGAAGCACTCGATCTCGCACTTTGGCCCACGGCAGGGACAACAGCTGTCCCGCCTGCTGACGCACACCCATCTGCCGGGCCTGTCCTCGCTGGACCAGATGCATCTGCTGGCCTTGGCCGATACGGTGGCCACCTGCAATACCGATTTCTCGGATAAATTTGCCGCCGATCTGGGCAAGAATCAAGGTGGTGGAGGAGGCGTGGGTGGAGGAGTGGGTGGCAGCGGTGTCGGTGTTGCTGGCAAGGAGCAGGGCACCGATTCCCTAGACGATTGCGGTCTGCGCTTTCTGCTCGCCATGAAGCATTTCACGTATCTGCTGCGCTGCCTGCCGCTCCAGCAGCGGGCGCAGTTCCAGCGCCAGGGCGTCGGCACCGCCAACATCGTGTGGGCCTATCACTCGGAGAGCGAGGAGGAGCTGCTGCATCTGATACCCAGCTACACGAAGGGCGATCTGCGCTGGGCCACCCTGCGGGATCTGGGCATGGGCTATTGGCTGAAGAACATCAATACGCTGAGGAGGTGCGTCGAGAAGTTGGCCAAGTGTGCGTACCAGCTGAAGCAGGATCCCTTGGATGCGGCCATCTACTATCTGGCCATGAAGAAGAAGTCGCTGGTGTGGGGCCTGTTCCGCTCGAAGCGGGACGAGAAGATGACCACGTTCTTTGGCAACAACTTTAGCGAGGATCGTTGGCGCAAGGCGGCGCTGAAGAACGCCTTTGTGCTGCTGGGCAAGCAGAGATTCGAGCACGCGGTGGCCTTCTTCCTGCTGGCCAACTCCTTGAACGATGCCATCGAGGTGTGCATGAACAAACTGGAGGACTTTCAGCTGGCATTGATCATTGCCCGTTTGTATGAGGGCGATGCCGATGGTTGTTACTATCATCGTCTGCTCAATGATCATATACTGGGCACGGATGTGGACACCGGTCGCTGTGACCTGACCCGGGCCCATCCCGATCCCTTTTTGCGCTCCATGACGTACTGGAATCTGAAGAAGTATCAGGACAGCCTGAACACGTTGCTGTTGAATGGCGTTGGGAGTCTGCACAGCAGCTATCGGGAGGAGGATCTGCTGCGTCCGGAGATGCCGCATGCCACCAATCCGAATGTCTTCAATTTCTACATCTATTTGCGCACACATCCCTTGCTCATCCGTCAGAATATTGCGCTGTCGGCGCAGGAGAAGCGCTGCGCCCATGTCGTGCTCTCCGGCTTCAGTTATGCGGGCGAGACGCGCAATGTGGAGGAGCGACAGCTGCAGCTGGAGGATTCGATAACGCCCATTGAGAGGCAGTTGTATTTTACGACGGCACATGGACACTTCAAGTCCGGCTGTCCGGCGTTGGCGCTGGAGGTGCTCAACAAGCTGCCCATGAAGATTAGCGACAGCGACGCCGCCACCACGTCCAGCATGAATGCACCCGAATCGGAGCAGGGTGTGAACAAGGATGAGCTGATCAATTCGGGCATTATGGATCAGTGGCAATCGTCGTCGGATCAGTTTGATTGGAGTGCTCCGGTTGCGTCGAGCAGCGCCAACGAGGCCAAGTTCGAGATCAAATGGGAGGACGACGATGACGATGACGAGGAGGAGAATGCCAATCTGGAGGATCTGCACAATGATGATGCGGACTTGGCACAACAACCAACAGCTGCCGTTGCTGCTCCAGCCAAATCCTCCGCCGGCGGTGAAGTCAAAATGGATATTATGGCACAACAGTTGAAGTTTGTCGCCTGCCTCAAGATCCTCATGGAGGAGCTGTCCACGCTGGCCACCGGCTTCGAGGTCGATGGCGGCCAGTTGCGTTACCAGCTGTACATGTGGCTGGAACGCGAGGTGGAGGCACTGAAGCAATTGTGCAACTATTGCAGCTCCGAGCAGACAAACGATCCCAATGATCCCGATGCCGGAGATGCCAAGGACAAGGACATGAATGCCAGCATCTATCCCAGCACAGAGAGGCCAACGCTCCACGAGATCCTCATGCAGGACAAACAGGACTTCGAGGCCAAGGTGATGCGGGCCGCCAAACGAAAGCGTTGGCTCAAAGGTCAGTTTCCAAATCCGAATTAAGTTCAATTGAGAAATTGGATTTGATACAGATATATGTAGTTGGGGCCAGGGATTAAAACCGTAACCATAACCGTAACCGTAACCCTAACCGTTAACCGGTATTAACCGATTGAAATTGATAACCGTAACTCAAACCGTAACCAAAAAAAAAAACGTAATATTAATTGAGAAATTGGATTTGATAGAGATATAGCTAGGACCAAACCGTAACCATAACCGTAACCGTTAACCGGTATTAACCGATTGAAATTACTAACCGTAACTGAAACCGTAACCGAAAAAAAAACATTTTTATTATACCGCAATCCAAAACCCGAAATTTTTTCAACCGAAATAACCGTTAAGAAACCGATTCATGCATAACGGCTTATTTCGGTTCGGTGAAGTATAAAATTCAAATACTTTGTTAAGGTTTAGTAATTCTTGGTTTTTTAAAAACTGTTTTCATTTTGACTTCTACCCTAATTTGATTTATATTTTTGAATAATTTTGAATATTTTTGAAAATTGGTTCTTAAGTTTACATATCCTTAACTTTTTTTTAAAACTGTTGTAAACCGAAAGCTTACCGGCATTTCGAAACCGAAGCATACAAAAGCCGGTAACCGTTACGTAACCGATATACAACAATTTTGCATAACCGATAACCGAAAACCTTAATGCGAACATAACCGAAACCGCAAGTGCAACCGATATTCGTTTCGCCTTGATATCCTGATAGATACATTTTAAAATCGACAATTATCGATAATTATTATAGACTATCAATCAAGTTAAATTAATCGATATTATTGAAAGACTGACAAATCTCTGAAAATTGTTCATCGTGGTTCCTTTGCAGAATTAAGTGTGAATACAGAGTTCGAGGCTAAACCAGGATCAAAATGAAAGTTAAGAAAGTTGGCAACTTGAAAAATTCCAAATTAATGAAATGATCATCTTGCTTTTTTTTTTTTGCGTGTGTTCTAAGTATTTACATTTTTGATTAAAAAAAAATGCGAATAACAAGTGGGAAAGGCTATAGTCGGGCTCCCGACTATAGGATACCCGTTATTTATTTAAATAAATTTAAAAGATATTTTATTGCATGCTTTTAGGCACAAATACTTGCTTAAACACTTTAATCAGCCATTACCACCTTTCTATTTGTCCGATCCTGTTAGGATTTAGTAGGATGATAGGTAATAATAGTAGTTAACGTTAATTGGTAAAAGAATCCTAATATCTTGAAAACTGTGCGTGTTGTGGCCTTTCGAGATTTACGGAGGTGGTAAAGGACGTGCCAAAAATTTGACACAAACTTGATTTGCGTGCGGTTTATAGAAGTCTGAGTGCCAAATTTGGTTGCTCAAGCTCATATAGTCTACAGACGGACGGACGGACAGATGGACATAGCTAAATCGACTCGGCTGTTAATGCTGATCAAGATGCAGCGGTGGGCACGCTGTAGCTCCGGGAGCAGCGACTGCTCTTAACTAGTTTTCGGCATATTGTTGTTTTTATTTTTGTGCTCCCGAGCTCAGATTTCGTGCCCAGCGCTGCTTTATAGGGTCGGAGATGCTTCCTTTGCCCCTGTTACATACATTGCAACGAATACAATATACCCTTTCACTTATTTTTAAAGTAACAGGTATAATCATTAATTAATTTGCCATTTTTATACCCTAGGGGTATATTAAGTTTGTTCAAAGCTATGAAACAGGCAGAAGAAAGCATCTCCGACCCCATAAAGTATATATATTCTTGATCAGCATCAACAGTCGAGTCGATATAGCCATGTCCGTCTGTCCGTATAAACGAAAGGATCTCAGAGATGGTAAGAGCTAGGACCACCAAATTGGGAATGAAGACTCCCTATAATGTCAGGCAGAACAAGTTTATGTTAAAATTTTGCCACGCCCACTGTGGGGGGCGTAATTCATAAAAAACTGACAGCACCTTTTATTTTGGCTTTTAAGCTATTTTTTTTTTATATCAACGGGTGTGGAATTTTGCCCAGAAGCTAATCACCAACTTTCATCCCGATTGGGCCATAAATAGTGAAGACATTAACAATTTTGTCCGAGGTATTTTAATGGCAATTCTATAAACAGAATAGAAATAATGGTCAATTAATTCATTTTACATTTCCTCTGCAAGAATGTTTATCGAATTTGTCATCTTCAATCCAAGTTGCGGCGTGGTGGAAGTGATAAGTGCTCGGCAAGCGAAACGGGAGATCGAGGTTCGAGTCCCGGTTCTGTCGATGCAAATGATTTTTAATTATTATTTTTTTATTATTTTTTTATTATTTTTATTTTTAAAATTGCTTTTAATCACTTATCTTATTATATATAAACGATAGGTCGATATTTGAGGATAAGCACGAGAATTGCATGTGCATCTAATCTTCGGCATGCCGAAGCCTAGGCCCAGGGTATATTGCTGTCGAGTGCACTCGACTGTTGCGCTTGTTATTAAATATTTGTGTGCTTTCGTTTTCCCTTTTTGCTAGCCAACGAGACGCTGCTGCGCACTTTGCTGAGCTACTGTTCGCTGCACGGGGCGAGCGGCGGCGGCTTGGCCTCGGTGCGCATGGAGTTGGTGCTGCTGCTGCAGGAGCTGCAGCAGGAGAAGACGCAGCAGCAGCTGCTCAGCCCGCTGCCGTTCCCGACGACGCTGCCGCTGTTGAGCGCCTGTGTTGCGGGCAACAAGACGGTGATTGCCGATCCCATCAAGTATTTGCAGTCGCAGACGGTGGATATGCTGCAGAGCATCATTAAATTGCTGCCCTTCCCGGGCATCGAGTCGAGTTCGCTGAGCGAGATCTTTGTGCTGCGCGACTTGGCTGTGGCCCTGTCCTCGTGCATCTATCAATCGCTGTGCGATTCGGAGAGTTTTGTGGTGAACAATTCGACATTTAATGGCTATCCGAGTCCCGGTATTGAGAACATTGCCAAGATCAATTCGTCGTTTGAATGCAGCTATTTGGTTGGCAGTCGCAATGCGTTCAACCGGCGTCGCAAGTATTCCACGGACGAGCCCGCTGGCATCTGCACCACGCCCTCCAAGTGGCCGGGAGTGACCAATTTGCGGGCACTGTTGGCCCGCGAGAAGGACGAGGATGTGCCCAAGCTGAATGTGCTGCTCTTGGAGTCATTTGTGTCCACATACATGGCCCTGTTCATCTACTCGCTGTCCACGTGCGATAGTCGTTTGCTCTATCGCCTCAGCGGACACAATTTCACCAACGACACCTGGTCGACGCTCTTTGGCGGCGGCATGAAGAAGCTGCTCATCAAGCCGGCAACGCAGCCACATGCTGCCCAGACCCAAGCACAGGCAGCACTCCAATCTACGGTAGGAGCTGAAGAATCTGCGGATGAGAATAGTGTTTGGAATACAGTGACGTCCATAACGAAGCAGCGCATGAAGCTCAACATGAAGATACTGGGCAGCTTCAGTCAGAACAGCACGTCGAGCAACATGAAGGAGGACAAGCCCACGTA
The DNA here is from genome assembly GCA_037043405.1 of Drosophila subquinaria. Classification (NCBI taxonomy): domain Eukaryota; kingdom Metazoa; phylum Arthropoda; class Insecta; order Diptera; family Drosophilidae; genus Drosophila; species Drosophila subquinaria. The sequence goes on along the minus strand of JBAMBL010002514.1, from coordinate 70,541 downwards.
TCGGGAACAGTTTATGCCGCCAGAGACATCGATGCTCTCCTACTTCCTGACCAAGCCCACAACCACAGGTGAGTCGCAACTTCTACTCCTAATGCTGATTCCTGATCGGATATAATTTGATATAATCAAATAATGATGTAATTTCAATTTCTATTATATAAACTTGATAATTTCCATTTCTATTTAAATATCAGGGACCGTAACGATTATAATTTTTAAAATAAAAATTATTAAATAAAAGTTATTTGTTGATTTTTATCAAAAAAATTAAATGAAAACTCTTATTTTTTGATCTAAATAAAAAAATTATTAAATAATAATTTAATCTCAATTTTTATTTAAAAATTATAATTTAACTCTTATTTTTCAATTTTTATTTTAGCAATTGAAAATAAAAGTTATTTTTCAATTTTTATTTTAGCAATTGAAAATAAAAGTTATTTTTCAATTTGTATTATAAAAATTGAAAATAAAAATTATTTTTCAATTTTTATTATAAAATTTTTCAACTTTTGTAATAAAAATTAAAGAATAATTCTTATTTTCAACTTATATAATAAAAATTGAAAAAAGTTATTTTTAAATTTTTATTATATAAGTTGAAAATAAGAATTATTCTTCAATTTTTATTATAAAAGTTGAAAAAAAAAATTGATAAATAACTTTTATTTTCAATTGCTAAAATAAAAATTGAAAAATAATTTTTATTTTATTTTAAAAATAACTTTTATTCTATAATTTTTAAATAAAAATTGAAAATAAAAGTTTATCCAGTTTCTCATAACTCTTATTTGCGGTCCCTGTTAAATATCATAATATCAATTTAATTACTATACAAACTAAAATGATCTTTAAATTTGTTTTTTTTTTGTAATTTATTTATGTTAACATTATTAAAATTTAAATATCAAAATTCATTTAAATTAAATGTTATATCTGTTTAAATAATCTTGAAATTTAAAATATAGACATGACCATGATATTAAAGTCTTCTTTCTGATCTGATATAGTTAATATGATATGATATATATTCAATTTCTATTTGAATATATAAATTGTATAAATTTGATTACTTTTAAAACTAAAATGATTTATTTTAGCTTTATAAAAATATAAATATGAAAATAATTTAAAATTAAATAGTTTATCTGTTTAAGTCATCTTGAAAATGTAAATGTAGCTTTCAACATGAATTTTAAGTCTTATTTCTGATCTTAGATTTCAGATATAAAATACTTAATAAATTTAAATTTCTATTTTAAAATCATAATATGACTCTTAATATTATACAAATTAAAGTTATGTTCCATTTTTTTTTTGTATAATAGTTTATTTTATTTGAAGTTTTGTATTCGTTCTTAATGAATATTTATTATTTTATTAAGTATAAACGAATATATTAATTATATAATAATTTTTTAATTTATATCAAGAAATAAAAATTAAATTAATTTTTTCTTTATGTCATCAACAAATAGTTTTTTTATTATATGAAATTGTTGCCATTTAATAAATCTTGAACAATTTGTGTTGATAGATTGCGATGATTATGATACGGATGATTCGCATGAATCGGATGGCGAGGAGGAGGAGGATGACGATGACGATGGCAATGTGAGTCGCACGCAATTGAAGTCCAAGGACAATACCGAGCATGCCAATCCCACGTCATACTCGTGGAGCATACTCCGTCTGGCGCTCATCAAGAATAGCACACACAAGATCCAAGAGTTTGTCAAAGTTGCCGGCATCGAGTTGCAGGGTGAGAGTCACATTCACATTAACTTCCATTTCCATTCCAAATCATCAAATCATCACAACTCTTATCCTTGTTTTTAGATCTGCCCGTCATTAGTCCGTTGTCGCATGAGGTGCTGCGCACCTTGAATCGCTGGCAGGAGTTTGCCCTGAATGATTTGATTAGTCGTGGTCCACCATCACGGCATTATATACCCGGCTGTTATGCGGAGAGCGGCATCAATGGTCTCGCCATCCACAAGTATCGTTCGCTGCTGAACAAGGATAACACGCCGTTCATCTCGGGCTCGGCAGCGGGTCCCATACGTCGCCTGTGGAACTATCTGGTGCGCCAGGAGCCCACGCAGGAGGTGTTCATCAAGAGCATCTTCGGCAAGAGCACGGAGGCGAGCACTCGCAGCTCCCACCACAACCATCAGCACGACAACGAGACCGATGAAGGTCGGTATTCCATTTTCTTTCTTATTTGTTGTTGCAATTGATCTATAAGTTTGCAACCTTTTTTTTGAATTTTTGTTTGGCCTAGTATTACTACATATACAGTGGCGGCAGAATTAATAGGGAGACTCTTTCTTTAACTATAACAGCTATTGTAAGTCAAGTCTTCAAATTTAAAAAATATATTTGGAAAGGTCATCTAAATTCCGTTTGAATGATGCAAAACTTTCCTTAACCCATTAAGAACCCATTGAAATATTCGAATTTTAAAAATAGTCAACTTTCAAAACTTTTTTCCTCGATTTTTTCCAAAAAATGTTGGGATGCAAAAACATTCTTCAAACAATTTTAGGAGTGACTGCAAAAAAAATTTTTCAAAAATCTTTTTTTATAATTTTTTTGAAAATTGCTAAAAAGCCACTTTTTGCGTGAAAATTAGGAAAAAGGGGTTAAAATATTCATTTTTAGGATTTTCAAACGATTATAAAAAATACTAGCCAAAATATTTTTGAAAACAAATTTTTGCAGTTACTCTTAGAATTGTTCCAAGAATTTTTTTGCATCAATATATTTTTTGTAAAAAATCGAGGGAAAAAGTTTTGAAAAGTGACTTTTACATAAATTTGAAATTTTCCAAGGGTACTTAATGGGTTAAGAAAATTTGTGCAACAATAAATCGGAATTTAAACGACCTTTCCAAATATATTTTTTAAATTTGAAGACTTGACTTACAATAGCTGTTATAGTTAAAGAAAGAGTGTCCCTATTAATTCTGCCGCCACCGTATATATTTTTGCACGTTTTTTTTTTGTTTATTAGTGTAACATGCCTTTTAGTATCACCATTTAACTTGATTAGTCTTACAACAACAAGCAAAATAGTTTATAGTCTTAAATGATTTTGATTTTTTTCGGTTTTTGGACATTTTTTTTCATGTTTTTAAATTCAAATTGCAGTTGCACACACTGCTTGACAGCGTTATCAGAGCTGCACTGCTTGCTCTGTTAACACACAAGTGCTGTTCTCCTTTAACAGTGCTCTTCGCTGTTAAAGAGAACTGCTAGCCTGTTAACAGTGCTCAACTGTGCGCGCCTTGCTCTGTTAATGCAACAACAGTTTGTTGAAGCAATGTAAATATGTATGTATGTAAAATAGACAAGTTGGCAATTGTATTAAGTATAATATGTATAAGCAAATAACGAAAATTGTAGTAAACAAAAAAAAAAAACAAATACACAGTAGTTTCACATGCACACACAACATAAGTATGAATGAATCCAATAAAACCAACATGCACTTTATACAACACTAAAACATACACAACAACAAGAAGTTAACATAGCATACACAAGTTAACATTAACATTAGCATACACACAGTATAAGATTAGGCTAAGAAACGTATAAGAATAAAGTATTCGATGCCTGCGACAGCGAAACTAATGGAATTTATTTAATTTTTATGCTGCACAAATTCACAACACATTTATTAATTTGGCCCACAACTACTACAAAATAAATCATCACACACACACACACACACAAACACATGCACATGCACATGCACTAACAGAATTAGTATAGCATAAACCTAAAATTGTATGTGGAAAAATATGCATGCGAATGATTGCCATCTCTTTCTATCTGGTGCTCTATTTCCCTCTCTCTCTCTCTCTCTCTCTCTCTCTTCTCCCTCTCTCACTCTATCCAATATTGCTGCTATGTTTTCCGTCTGTTTTGTTGTTTGTAGGTCAATCGCATTCGACAAACGAGAACACAGATCACATTAGGATCATCCATAAGGATCATGAATCGATATTCACATTCTGTTTGAAGAACAACAGCTCATCAATGATCGCGTTCGCCAATCCGCGAGAGATACAGGAATTTGATATCTCACTGCTCTTGGAGTCGCCCAATTGGTATGAGGATGAGTGCGATTATGATATGATGAATCTGTCCAAAGATGCCGACACAAATAGTTCCGCCTTCCTCATTATCCAGTCGCAGGAGCAGTGAGTGTTCCCCTCATATCTACCTATTGCCACCATTCCACAAAAAACAAGCAAATAATAATCTTTGTCTTTTTTTAAATGTATCAATTGTGTAGGGCTCAATTTGGCGCTGGAACGACGTACAGTGAAGCCAGCGCAAGCACGCAAAGCGCCTCACAGTCGGGACGTGGCACATCCATGGTGAGTTTTGCACACGAATCCCATCTGGAATTCTTTAGTCTTAAATCAGTCATTTTAAGTAAGAGTTTAAATCATGTGGTGTCTCCATACTCACACAATCAAATATTGCGTAGCAGCGAAACACGAAGTAATCGAAAAAGTTCAATTGCTTTACACCAGGGATTAAAACCGAAACGAATATCGGTTTCAGTTACGGTTTCGGTTATGTCCGGATTTAGGTTTTCGGTTATCGGTTGCGCAAAATCTTTGAATAAAGGTTTCGTCACGGTGAACCGGTTTTTGTATGATTCGGTTTTTAAATACCGGTATGGTTTCGGTTCACAAAAAAAATTTTCTTTAAATAAATATAATTATATTTATAATATATATGAAATGATAATTAAATAGGCAAAAATATAAAAGAAAATCTAAAATAAAATATAAAACTAATAACAAAATATCAGAGATCGCAAACAAGACTTATGAGTCGAAAAAATCGAATCAGTTCAAAATTTGTTCGTTGAAAATTATTTTTAACTTGTCTTTTAAATTTTTTTTATAATAAAAATTGAAAATAAAACATGCTTTTAAAATTGTATTATAAAAATTTACACCATAACTCTTATTTGCAATTTTTAAAATAGCAATCAGAAATACAAGTTTTTTTCAATTTTTATAATACATAGGTATATATTATTTATTAAAAACCGAAATTAACCCTTATAAATGAAACGGTTACTAAACGGCTATTTCGGTTTACAGAGTTTCGGTTTTAAGGTTTCGGTCAAATGAAAATTTGTTTTTTTTCGGTTCCGGTTTCAGTTACGGTTTTAAATTTCAATCGGTTTTTACCGGTTAAGGGTTACGGTTTCGGTTAGGGTTTTAATCCCTGTTTACTTTTTATACAATTGATAAATTGTCTTTAAAAATGATGTTGCTAAATTAAAGATGAAGAGCTTTTATTATTCCACAAATTAAACAAAATTGTCTAAATTTAAATGTGTTAAAATTTATAATTTATAAATGATGTTTTATAATTTCGATCTTTATAACAGATTTATCCTTTTTTTTGTTCGCAGGTGTTGCGCCATAAGGTGGACAATGTAAAGCGGATGAGCGCACATCCCCTGATGCCATTGTATTTGACTGGTGGTCAGGATGGCTCTGTCCAGATCTGGGAATGGGGACACCAGCAGCCGGTTTGCTCTCCCCGCACCTCGGGCACCTTTGCCAAGGTCACGCGGTGTCGCTTCTCCGAGCAGGGCAACAAATTCGGTGTCGGCGATGGCGATGGCAATTTAAGTCTCTGGCAAGCGGGCATCGCATCCCAAAACAATCGACCCTTCATTGTCAGTATTTTTGCACATTTAATCAAATGTTGTTTCTCCAACAGTTTCTAATTTATCTTTTGGCATTTCTAGACTTACCAGTGCCACAATAAAGCGCTCTCCGATTTCGTATTCCTCGGCTCTTGCAGTTTGCTAGCAAGCGGTAATTTCATTAGACTTTCTTAGATACATATTTTGACTGAGCTTCACTTATGTAATTGTTTGTTTACTCATACTCATACAGCTGGCCAAAGTTCCGAGAACAAGAACATTAACATTTGGGACACATTGTTGCCGCATAAGAAGTCCTGTGTGTCCGGTGAGTGCTTAAACACTTTTAATGTATATGTACACATTTTTTAGGCTTAAAATTTAATTTTTTTATTTTGTAATTAATATTAAAATGTTGAGTTTTGACAGATCGTTTTTATGTACAACTTTCTTTTATATTTTTAAAATTAATTTCTATTCAAAAAAAGTTTTTTTTAATAAACACAGTTTCATAGAAGTTTAATTTTTATATCTATTTTTTGTTTCAAAAAAAAATTGAGTAAAATAAGCTAATTTTCTTAAATTACATAAATTTCACTACCAAAAAATATATTCCTTGTTTACGTCTATGAAATAAAATATTGATAAATATTACAAGTAGACATTAAAAAAAAAATGATTGAGCAAATTTAATTTTTGTATGCTTGGTTAAAATCTTAAAACTAGTTGTAGAAGGCAGAAAATACTGAGTCAGTGACAAACTCATTTTGAAGCCATAATTAGGGTATTCAGAAACATATGATATATTGTGTTACTGATGGCAAAGTGATAACACTATAGCTAGTGAGTGACTTTTTTAAGTTTCTGTTGTCGTATTTATGATATCATTGAGTTGAATTTCAATCGAACAGCTGTTATTGTATAAAGCAAGCATTCTCTTTATTTCATTTTAGCTCATGTCGTTTGGTTTCACACCTCATCTTACTCTTGTGCTTTTATTAATGCTTTTGCCACATTAAAAAATCAGTTTAATAGATTCTAAAAATAATTTGCATCTCTTTATTTCAATTTAAAATCTGTCCTAAGGGACAATCACTAAAATTATCACTTCAGTGTGGTTCGAACCCTTTGATTTAACTGAAAATTCGAATTCTAAGCAGGTACGGCGACTCTAACCGTAGAGCCGTAACCCGTGACCAAGTAAAAGTTGATTACATTTTGTAGCCAATAACCAATACCAACCTCAGTGTGACCTTATTTCGTTAGATACTTTAAACAGTCTGGCAACCTTTCATCCTTTTGAAATTTTGTCTCAATACGACAAATTTTGTATACATTCCCCAGGGTCATGTTTCGGTGTGTTATACTTTTTCCTGTGTGTTTGTTGTCATTACAACATATAACACTTTGCCACATAACACACATATTAGAGTTTCTGAATACCCTAATTATGTTTGAAAAGACATTCCGCATATAAATCGGTTGATCTTCTGACCGGGAATGGGTGTCTGAAAACTTTGTACTGTTGATCTGACACCTTTTACAATTTTTCGAATCATGTTTCTTTTACAAAATTAATATACAGTCAAACTTCTCCGAACTCGAATCCCCATTATCCGAGAAAAAAGTTCGAGTTAGGGAAAATTGCGTGCGCATCCATAAGGCAGCTTTGGGCACCCCTGCACTAGAATCTCCTAAATTTAATCTCAATTGTTCATGCTAATTTGTTATTGTGATATAAAAATACATTGAAAAATCGACAAGTTCTTGATTTCTGTAATTTTTTTGACGATATAAAAAGACAACTCAATTTTATTGTTTTATATTTCGATTTCCAAATCGATTCTTAATTTGAATCGACATCACTAATCTGTATTGTTTGTGTTTTTTGATTGCAGCGTTCACCTGCCATGATCAGGGCTCGTCCTGTCTGGTGTTTGCGCCACAGCACCAGGTGCTCATCTCGTGCGGCAAGCGGGGCGATGTCTGTGTCTTTGATGTGCGTCAACGCACGCTGCGACATCGTTATCAGGTGAGTCGAAAACAATTCAACAAACTCTTGAGATTGTTAACTAACAATTGTCAATTGTCACTCAACAGGCACACGATAGCACCATCAAGTGCATTGCACTCGATCCGCACGAGGAGTTCTTTGTCACCGGCTCCATTGAGGGCGATATAAAGGTAAACAGATTAATATAAAGTAATTGCTTTAATTTTAAACTAATTACAATTGTTGAATTTACAGATATGGGATATGAATCAATTTATGCTAATCAATACGTTCCCCCATGAGCATGCCAAGAATGGTTTCTTCAAGCACACGGGCCAAGGTGTTAGCCAGGTGTATGTGGATCCCTTTGGACGTCTCTTCTCCTGCGGCTCCGATGGTTGCATGAAAGTGCGACTGCTTGTCGAGAAGGATAATATTGTTCACTCCGTGTATTAAAACAACAACAATAACAAAAGAATTACACTGTAATTAATCGGTTAATTAATTATGTGTATGTGTCCATGTCCATGTCCAAATTCGTGTCTGTTTGACGTCTGTTTGTATCCACTTTAATTCCTTTTATTATATTATTATTACATATATGTAAATTGTAACACGTGCTCTGTATGTGTGTGTGTGCGAAAGAGTGTGTGTGTGTGCGTGTGTGTGGCACGTGTGTGTATTTTTATTAATCTATATATTTTTTTGTTTGTTAAACGTTGATTATTATATTTCATTATTATATACATACAACACGATATATATATTACATATATCGTAATATTATAATTATTTTTTTTTTTGCTGTTTTGTCGATTTTCCAAACCACACACAACAAAAACAAATACAAAAACAAAAACAAACAAACAAGCAACTAATTAAACGAATTAATACAATGAATTCGTTTATATTCTATGAGTATTTCCTAAACAGACTATATACATACATACATACTACTTATAAAATAACTATATACCTAAACATATAACAAATATGCATGGATAAACGCATATATATGCTTATATAACAATCTGTATATATTTGCATATATATGCGTAAATCTATCGATGTATACAATACTATGATATATGCTTTAAATCAATTATTAATTATTATATATATATACAATATATACAAGACATTCTGCAGTATGAGATAAATTATATATGCTTATCAGAATACATATATGTATGTTCTATATTCTATATATATCTATATGTGTTTATATAGATATGCATATGTATGTCTTTGTGTTATAAACTTACTTACTTTGTGCAACAATTTTGTCTGTTAAATCAATCAAGAAATATATATGTATACCTAAATCAATTACCTAAATAAAGTGCAAAATAAACAACAAACGAAAAGTATTAAACAAACTGACGATTTGTGTTTCAACTATTGAGAATTTAAACGTGATTTTCTTTTAGATTACGTGATTCTTTTTAAATATGAGTTTTGAAGAAAAGGTAAGGAATTTTTTATCTTTTAATTAATGTTTCTATGTATTGATGATACCAAAAGCTTCATCAAAATATCCCTTTATGCAGCTGAGTTACTTGAGGTGGAAGTGTTATAAAATTCAAAATTTAAGAGACACTCTAAAACAGGGATGCCCAGCGCCTATGCACACAGAGCACATTTGTTTTTGCTTTACACATAGGATATGGGATGTGTGTGAGAATACACACTGGTAAGCTTCTGGCGCACATTGCAAATTACACAAACAAATTTTGCACATTACGCTTTCGGTCGTCTTTCGTTGCTGGCAAAACAAGAACATATCTTGCATTGTTGCTTTCCGTCCACTTTCGTTGCTGGCAAAACAAAAACAATTGCATTGCATCGTTTTGCTTTGCTAATCCAAATGTATTTTGTTGTTGTCTTATCGTTTGGTGTACACCGAAAAAGAAGAAGTTTAATTCGTTGTGAAACGTGTGACGCGTGTTTTTTTTTAAAGAAAAGTCTAATTGTTCGAACGAATGTTTTTGAAAAAAAAAGACGGATTTTTGGAGCATACCTCTTCGATATTGTATAAACAACACGTACAATATTGAAGAGGTATTGATATTGGCATTTATCAATTTATTTCTTGTACGATTTTAAATTCAATATAACTCAACAAACTTCAACAATCGATCCGGATCTTTTAATTTATGGAACCGCTGCGAATGGCTTCATAATATTCCATGCTGAAGTAGACAAATGTAATAGCCATCATTTTGAATACTATCACATTCACTTTGACGTCTTTCCACTCAATAGAAGCGAATGTGGCCTTCAGAAAGATCTTGAGCAGAAAAATCATTAGGAATGCGCTATGATAGGCCAGCCATGGAACCATTATTTTGGGCGAGTACTGTGGGAAAATAATAGATAAAAACAAGCAGAAAAGGCTATGGTCGATTTTCGGACTATAGAGTACCCGTTACTTATTTCAATATTAAAAAAATGATTGCATGCTTTTAGGCACTTTCATTGCTTGCAACTAAAATCAGGCATTACAAGCGTTCTGTTTGATCGATCTTATTGCGATTAAGTAGGATGATAGTCTATAATAATAGATAACGTTAACTAGCAAAAACTTTTTAAAAATTTGAAACAATCTTAATCTGCGTGGAGCTTATTAAGGTCTGTGTGCCAAAATTGGATGCTTTAGCTCTTGGTTTCTGAGGTCTTGTCGCTCACACGGACGGACATGGCTCAATGGACTCGGCTGTTTAAGCTGATCGAGAATATATATACGTATACTTTATGGGGTCGAAGAGGATTCCTTTTCACTGTCACATACCTTTCAACAAATACAATACACCCTTTCACATATTTTTTAAGTAACGGGTATAAAAATTGTAAACCTACTAAGCAAATAAAATTGTGAAACTTACGTTAAAAGCGGCGTAGCTAAGAAATATCCAAGAATTCAGATGAAACAATCTATTGATCGAAGTCATGAATCGAGTGACCTCCGGGGGAAGGACACAGAATCGGTTGTTATACCACAGAGTTGCCGACTTGGGGTTCTTTTTCATGCAAGTTCGCACAAAGCCATTCACACTATTTATCTGTTGCGAATAAATTCGATTCGATTTAGCGTAGAAACTGATTCATTAATTGTTATCTTACTTACCACGCCATTTGCACACAATGCGATCAGAACAACTCGCATTATGTCAATATAAAAAAAAACACTCGAATCGGGTTCGGGAACTTTGACGATCTTCTGGCAGAATTCGCCCCCCTTTAGGCCATGTCTGTGAGCCAGCACACAAAATTGGTTATTAAATGCACTAGTTTTCATCGTTCTTAAAGATTATTAAAAAAAAATATATAATTTATTTTAAAAGAGATTTATGAAGTTAAGAAGTGTACTGTTTAAAATTGACTAAAATCTCCTAGTGAACACTAAAAATTCTCAATATTTAAATTTTATAAGTTTGCTGCGGCAACTTTTATTTAGTCTTTGGGTTTTCTGCCAGAGTGCAAAAATAACAGGCGAACAGAAATCAGCAGAAAGTGTAAATTGTGTTTATGGGATTTGTAATTCTGTTGCGATGCACCACAACAACGGATACTACATCCTGTGAAACGGTTGGCACACCCTGTGAAACGGGTAGCACACTCTCTGAAACTGATAGCACACTCTGTGAAACGGATGACACACCCTGTGACACGGAAAACACACCCTGTGACATGGATAACACACCCTGTGAAACAGATAACACAAACCACGGATAAGACGGATAACACAAACCACAACGGATTTGCCGAGCGCGGCCTTGCAGACGAAGCCTGCAGCCGACCAATCACAGAGCGTTGTGATTTATGAGCGAATGAAAATTGCAACTCTAAATTATAAGGACAATTTAAGACAGCGGTGCTCAGCTTTTGCTCATTCCATTGATTTTCGGCCTCATTTGTTTTTGTAATTCCTCAAAGCATAGGAAACAAAATATCGTATACATGCACGGCGCCGAGTATAAAAAATACCAACACATGCAAACATTTTCGTGTGTATGCAGTGCTTGCAAGCGCAAGAAAACTGAACAACAACAATTTCAATGTGATTTTGTTGTTGTCTTTTCTTCAAGTTTGCACTTTTCTTCTTTGTATTGGTGTTTTTTTGTGTGAGTATTGGTGCGAACTCATTCGTATGCTGGCTTTGGGCACCCTTGATTTAAGATATATGGAATCCATATTATGGATTCCCAATTGAGCATGGACGAAGCCATTAAATAAAATCCTTCAATCTTTAAATTAGTTCCTGAGCTCAGATAACGGCTTGCTCATCGTGCAATAAGACGGCGTTTTGTGAAATTCGACCTATAAGTGGGTCAAAGGTCACTGAATTGCTTGGTATGAAAAACTTTTTTGTTTATTAAGATACCTCAACCAAAGTTGCAGATTGTATGCTTGGGACTGTTTCTTACTGACTGACCAACTTGGATTACTAAGTATATTATATATGTAGCTGTCAATCGGAACAATCGCATGCAAATTAACCTTTAGCAACAAAAACTCTGTTGTTGTATGCGATATCATAACAAAACTCACAGATAAACTCTTCTTGCTAAATTTTGACTTTTTTGCCCAAAAGTAGTAGCCCCTAGTATTATATACATACATACATATGTATGTAAGTTTGTTTTGGTTTATTCTTGAGAGATCTAGGAAATGCACATATCGCTGTCTCGATTTCTCTAATTTCTAAGTCAATTTCGAGCATCTGCTCAATTTGATATAAAGTTAATTATATTTGGTCAAAAAGTTTATTTAGTACATAATTATATTTAATATTTGTAGCGATTGTAAGTACGGGGTCTCCGACAGTCGAGTATGCTCGACTATAGCAGGGGGTTGGCGGGCAAAGCGAGCAGGGGACAAAACCTCCTAGTTCTCTGTATGTAAATGTCAACTTTGATAATCACATTTTTTGGTCCACCCTCAAGTCAAACTCAAATCTCTTTCGATATATGTATATTTCTTGTTGTATATATGTATGCATATCATATATGTACATATGTATGTACATATAAATGATATGAAGCGATTACATAAATTCATTTTACAGGTTTTATTTGTTTTGTTGGTTAGCAAACGAGTTAATAGTAGAGAAAATTGGCTTAAAATTAATTAATTGAATTAGTTTCATAGTTCATTTCCGTTTGCCATTGAAAATGGTTTTTCTTATTTATTGTTGTTGTTGTTGTTTTGTTTTTATTTATTGTTAGACAATCGAAACAAATTAGAAGCTAAGCCATTTATGGGCATTTAATGATAAAAAAAAATACAAAAAAAAAGAAGAGTTCACAAGAGATGTGTATTTTGTTTTGTGTTTAGCCAAAAGAGGAATTATTATATTATTATTATGTAGTTGTTGTTGCTGTTGTTGTTGTTGGCAGCGGAAATCCAACATTGGGTTCCATTCGCATCCGTTGTACGAAATCAAATCAAATGAAATCAAGAGAATTGTTGCTGCAAACTGCTTGTAAACTGCTTGTTTGGACGGAACATGTGGGCGTGTGGAGGGGCGGAAGGGGGCGGGTTGTCATCATCATAATCATCATCATCATCATCATCATCATTATTATCATCATCATATTTATTAGCATCATCTTCATTAGCATCATCTTTGTCATCATTTTCATTTTCAATTTCATTATCATCATCATTATCATTCATCTTTATCATCTTCGTCTTCATCATCATTGTCGCCGCCGCTTTGTCGTTTTGACTTATGACCTCGGCGGTTTAATTAGCTTGCTTGTGGGTGGGGGCAGCTTGCAGAAGCCAGCTGCATCGAATACGGGCAACAGTTCGCGCACACGCCCCGGTATCGAGCCATCTAGCATGCTAGCCAAGTGCGACAGAGATGCAAACAGTAAGACAGTGTGTGTGAGAGAGAGAGAGAAGTGTATTTCCCCCATATATTTCAACCTACCGACGTTTATAGTCAATTTTGGCGCCTTTTAGGGAAATGTTCGCCTCAGTGGGAAAGAATGTGGCATCGTAAAAGTTGAGACCATTCTGGAGCAGTATATTGTACTCATCCATGGAGGCCAGTGTTATGCGGATGACGGCCGGCGGCAGCTCCCGACGCTCACCGGAACGCTCCGATTTCTCAATGGCATCCGCAACGATGCCACTGACGACGCTCTTGGCGCTGTTGCTGCCTGTGGATTTGTCGATTTGGATGTGGATGTGGATGTGAAAGAATAAATCAGTAAACCAAATTAGAACAGCTTGAAATATTTAAGCAGGGTGGATGGAGGAGAATGGTAGGGATGGAGGAATAGGAATAGGAGTCTGTGCCCCGTTTAGCGACAATTTGTTACTTGTACCAAAAAAACAAAAATGGAAAATGGAATTTTAAAAAAACATTTTAAATTTGGTTATACTAACTATTTAAAAAGAAAAACTTAGAACCATAATATTTTCCTATAAAACTTCAATTTTGGACCGAACATGACGATTATGACAGCTACGGTGGCGGCAGAATTAATAGGGACACTCTTTCTTTAACTATAACAGCTATTGTAAGTCAAGTTTTTAAATTTAAAAAATATATTTGGAAAGGTCGTTTAAATTCCGATTTATTGTTGCAAAAATTTCCTTAACCCATTAAGTACCCTTCGAAAATTTCGAATTTATGTAAAAGTCACTTTTCGAAACTTTTTCCCTCGATTTTTTACAAAAAATATTTTGATGCAAAAAAGTTCTTGGAACAATTCTAAGAGTAACTGGAAAATTTTTTTTTCAAAAATATTTTTGTTGGTATTTTTTATAGTTTTTTGAAAATCCTAAAAATAACTATTTTAGCCCCTTTTTCCTACTTTTCACGCAAAAAGTGGCTTTTTGGCAATTTTCAAAAAATAAAAAAAAAAATGAGCGAAAAGATTTTAGAAAATTTTTTTTTGCAGTCACTCCTAAAATTGTTTGAAGAATGTTTTTGCATCCCAACATTTTTTGGAAAAAATCGGGGAAAAAAGTTTTGAAAGTTGACTCTTTTAAAATTCGAATATTTCAATGGGTACTTAATGGGATAAGGAAAGTAATGCATCATTCAAACGGAATTTAGATGACCTTTCCAAATATATTTTTACAATAGCTTACAATAGCTGTTATAGTAAAAGAAAGAGTGTCCCTATTAATTCTACACTAATTGTGAAATTGTTTAAAAATTGCTCGAGAAACAACAAAGTTGTTCATTCTTAAGGCTGATTTTGAAACCGATAGAATAGTTCGATTTTGGAAAAACTTTAACAGGTTATATAAAATAAAATGTTTCAAAATAAAGTGTTATAAATAGGTTAAAAACAAAGGGCTAGATAAGTTTGACAGCTATTTTGCCACTTTTGCGACTTAGAATTCTCAACTGGTTCTAGCGTCTCAAGATACATATAAAATATAAAGGCTGATTATATCAAATATTATATAAATTAAATTTGCTAACCGAGTTAACTTAGTAGTTGTGTTGTATTTCATTAAATCTAAATGTTTAAATCGTCAAAAACTAAAAAACGTGTTGTCGATTAATCGTCAGACAAAAATGATCGAGTTAAAATTCTTCAGAAATCGCTTGACAGCTAGTAATGTAGGTTAGTTAGGTATAGGGTTTTAATTATTATCCAATTGGGCTTGTACATTACTTCGAATGGCGGCTCGGCGCAGTGTCTGCATCTGCGTCTGGCTGGGGGACGAGGAGGACATCAGCTGCTCACCTTCAACGCCCTTGTCGATGTTGCCGGTTGGGATGTTGCTGCTGCCCGAGAGATTCGGACTCGAGTAGATGTGCAATCGGACGACCTCGACAACCGAATCGAACTTGTACATCGCATGTCGAATGTCCTCGACGGGCAAATCCTCGGGCACATCGAGCACATAGAGCGTAAATGTTTTCCTTGGTCGACATGGTATGGCAATCTATATATGTGAATCAAAGTGAATCAAATATACGACTCAGTAATAAAATGGAAAAGGGGGAAAATTATTAGTAATCTTTCTATATGTTATATTCTACATATGTATACAACACTATTGATGATTGATTGATGATGATTGATCTGAAGATCTGAGCTATAAACAATTGCCAATGTGACGCCAATATTTCAGAGACATATCATAGGCAGAAGACAGAGGACAGAGAGACAGATACTCACACTGCGCGAGAATGTTTGCTGCAAAAATGTTGAAATATATTTCAGAATTCAGATTTCAGATGTATGCAAATATGAGAGGTGACTTTGTATTTTTATTTTAAAACAATATGAATGCTACTACCAATGGGATTAGCAACTACTACTAACACTACTACTCTAATTATTTACTATATTATTATATTGTTATATTGAAATCACCATCAGATCATATATATGTGCATATACTACTCATAGTTCACAGTTTAAACTGACATTAATAAAATATCATTTTTTTTTGAATTTACATACAGTTTGTCAAGAAACACTTTATACACCCTTAAAATGTAATATTTTGACTTTAAATAAGAAAATAATTGCTTATTATATATATTTGGAAAGGTCGTTTAAATTCCGATTGAATGACACAAAACTTTTCTTAACCCATTAAGTACCCTGCGAAAATTTTAAACTTATGTAAAAGTCACTTTTCAAAACTTTTTCCTCTATTTTTCACAAAAAATATTTTGATGCAAAAAAATTCTTGGAACAATTCTAGGAGTAACTGCAAAAAAAATGTTCAAAAATATTTTTGGTAGTATTTTTTAAAATTGTTTGAAAATCCTAAAAATGACAATTTTTACCCATTTTTCCTCATTTTCATGCAAAAAGTGCCTTTTTTGCAGTTTTTCCAAAAATTCTAAAAAATACTACCAAAAATATTTTTGAAAATTTTTTTTTGCAGTTACTCTTAGAATTGTTCAAGAATTTTTTTGCATCAAAATGTTTTTTGTGAAAAATCGAGGAAAAAAGTTGAAAAAGTAGACTTTTGCAAAAATTCAAAATATTCCATGGGTACTCAATGGGTTAAGGAAGTTTTTGCATCATTCGAACGAAAATTAAATGACCTTTCCAAATATATATAATAAGCTATTATTTTCTTATTTAAAGTCAAAATATTACATTTTTAAGGGTGTGTAAAGTGTTTCTTGACAAACTGTAAATCAAATCACAAATAATAAGTTTTAAAATTTCGATTAAAAGGATAATAAAGTATTTTCAAAACTACAGCTCAACTAATCATTGACAAAAGAATCTTCCATAATAATTCCTAGCTTTAATTCATATATTATAATTTGATTATAAATTTTCAAAATTTTGTGTATTGGAAATTTGAAAAAAAGAGAGGAGGGAGAAGGAGAACTTACTTTGCGATAGAAACGTGCACCGGTGACTTTGTGGAATCCCTTCTTGAACACCGCCTGATAGTCATCTGGATGTGAGAATTTAAATAGAATTCCTGTAGCCGTTTTCGTCAAGCTGAAACATCCCTTGAAACTCATTTTTTCACAAATTAGAGCAGCTCGTTCCATGGATAGTTCATAGGAGGGTGTCAGTAGAAATGCGCCTGTAAGTTTTGATGAAGTTGTTTTTTTTATGTTGGGTTTTAAACTCAGTTAGCATGATATTGATGATATTACGATATTACAAGTAGCTCTACTTTTCTACAGTTTCGAATAGGAAATTCACTTTTAAAGCATGCATTTCAAAAATATATATGTAAATTAGACTTAAAGCGACATTTATGAAGCTTTTTATTGCCTGCTGACAATAGTTTCTTGCATAACTTTTTAGAATATTTTCAAAAATAATCAAAATTTACAATAAATTCTCTAATGAATTTCAACTACAAATGTTAGAGCAGCTTTTTAACCAAAATTGGCAACTACAAATCCAACAGTTGCCGAGTTCAAATAGACTGTACACTTGATAGGGTTACAGTTTACAAGGCATTATTAAGAGATGTTAAAAGTAAACGTTATTCAAATGTTTTGTCTTCTGAACTTTGTGCACCTTTGGTCAGGAAATTATCGGGCGAGGAGATTTCCGAGTCGGAATCATCCTCCTGTTTATCGGTCCACTTCGGCTCCGATGATAACTTATGGGCGGCCAGTTTGGTAACGATGCCCGAAGGACGCGTTTGCCTGGGAAACTCATTCTTTTCACACTCCAAATCCGATGCGTTGCCGATGTAAGACATATTTATAAATTCTTCTTTTTTTTTGATTTAACTGACGATTCACACGATTTTAATTCGGATCAATTTTTAGATCCAAAATAAAAAAAAAATTTAAAAAAAAAAATAACGTTGAAATTTGTTGTTTGACTTGAAGAGTGCACGAAAATTTTGAAGCAACTGAAACATGGAAACGCTTCTTCCATGGCTTTTATATGCTTCGTTGAGTCGCGATCGCAGCTAACGAAATGAAAGTCGAATCACATACACACACAGATACACACACACACAGAGAGACGATCTTGGTGTGGCAAAATTGTCGTCGTTTGGTTTTGCTCAAATTGGAAGTTCTTACAATTGGAATTGGAATTAGACGTAGACGTAAAACGCACTTAAACATTGTTTTTTTTTTTTAATTTCGTATTGATCCTCGACTCGACTTCGACTCGGCCGAGTGGGCGGACATGGCAGTTGTTGTTTAGGGGCGTGGGTAGCCCCTATTTGTGGAGGCGTTGTAGGGGGAATAGAAGGGAGAATGATCGGGTCTTGCTATATATAATGATGCAGGTTGACGCCATCGACAACATCGTCAAGATCACGCGTCAAAAGAAGCGCCAAATGTTGCGTAAATTTCAAGAACACGACTTTATAAGGGCAATTGGCAAAATTTTGATATAGCTAAGCGCATCTGGAGCGTACAAACTGAAAATTATAATACTTACTTAAATACTTATAAATATGTTTGTCTCTGTGGACATATAAAGAGCATAAAGATCATATAGTTTACTTTATTTTAATAATTTATGTTATGTTTTATAAAGTTGATCGTTTCTGTAGCTCTGCTAATTTCTTAAAAATTCCTATAGACAAATTGACGATATGATATATGAAATTAATAATATTTAAATGCAGACTGAACTAAGAGGACTGATTTTAGACCTAGCAAATTTACAAGTCACAATTTAAGTCACCTTTAAAATTTATTTTTTGGGAAAACTCGATGTATTGTTATTATTTTAAGATATATCGACAACTCGATTCATTTTATTTCGCTGTTACATATTTATTGATGCCATATTGCAGATACCATATTCCGAATATTATGTTGAGGTTGAGGTTGAGAACCGATTACACATTGATAATAAAATATACAGTGGCTAGCAGCTTATTTCAACCAGCACCATCAATAAAGTTTAGGCATCTATAAAATCTAAACTAAACGGGATATCAAAAAAATTTAAATGAAGGTTGTTAGTCTAATGTTTTTTTGTATTTTTTAAATATTTTTTTAATATTTTGTAACAATTTAAAGCTTAAAAACTTGAATTTAAAGCAACCACTTGAGAAAAAAAAATTTTAAAACTTAGTTTTTAACTTAGTAATTAAACCGCAAAAATAAGTACTAGGTATGACTATCCCGTTGGTCAACCACCATTTCTGTCCTTTTTGGCATTATTTCGACCAACTTTTGGGCCACTTGTGGCCCATTCTTCAAGCAGTGCAGTTTTGGGCGAGAAACTGTTTCCAGCCACTTTAAAAGGAGCCACTCGCTCAGGAAAATTGGTGAGATGCTTGGACTTAGTGATTCTATAGTCCAGAGCAGAGATACCCATCGCCTATGCATACGACGCACATTTGTTTTTGTTTTGCACATAGGATATGGGAAGTGTGTGAGAATACACATTGGTAAGCTTCTGGCGCACATTGGCAAATTACACAAACAAATTTTGCACATTACGCTTTCGGTCGTCTTTCGTTGCTGGCAAAACAAAAATAATTGCATTGCATCGTTTTGCTTTTGCTAATCCGAATGTATTTTGTTGTTGTCTTATCGTTTGGTGTACACCGAAAAAGAAGAAGTTGAATTCGTTGTGAAACGTGTGACGCTGGTTTTTTTTTTGAAGAAACATATTCCTACTTTTTTCAGTGTACACATTGAAATAAAAAAATTGTCGTGCGTGCTCATTTTTTTTATTTGTATTGGTGCGTGCGCATCCATAAGGCAGCTTTGGGCACCCCTGGTCCAGAGCATCATTTACAAATTTGTTGACGCCTAAACTTTTTTGATAGTGCTGGTTGAAATAAGCTCTGAGCCACTGTACATACCAAATTTCGCAACTCTTACCTTGCTAACCTCTGAGTTCCTTGAGACTAGTTAAACTTTGATCGTTCCCAATTCCACGAATTCCCAATTCAAATAAATAGACAGTTATTTGGTTTTATGTCATTTTATAATATGTGGTTTATTAATAAATTATTTTATTTAAATTAATATTTCAGTTTTTGAATATTTATAGTATTTTTAATCTTTTAATTTTGTGTGTTGTTGTTTGTTTGCTTCGAATTGATTCTTTTTATCGTTTAAACAAAATGTGTGTGTGTTGTTCCACTTAATAATATTATAATAAGTATAATAAACTACTAAAGTGTTTACATGGCAACTATAATTTCATTTCATTATCATTTGTTTTTTATTCTTCTTTTTTCATCTGGTTGTATACATCTTTTGCAGTATTCTTTTTTATTTGCATATTTTTAATTTTTTTTTTGTTTATTATTTTTACTTTTTTTTTCTCATATAGATAACAGAATTTTAATTAAAAAAAAAAAACAGGAATATATATTGATATATATATGTGTATATATGTAAAGAAGCAGAAACAATCGGAATCGGATGAGCAACACTTAAGAACTGAGTACAGTTGAGGCAAAAGGCAAGCAGTTGGTGCTTAAGGGCGTAAATGGGGCATGGCCAAAGGACATGTGTGTGTTGAGGGGTGGAGACGTATTATATATATGATATATGGACTATATGTAGATGTACCTTATATATGCTGTATATATATATATAGTTATATTTTACGAAGCTTTCTTAGGAAGATCACCAGGAAATGCTTGGGGAATGGGGCAACATTGAGGTTAACATTGAGAGAAACAACAAAAAATAATGGAAAAGAAAAAGAAAAATCGAAAACATGGAGAAAAACATATAGAGTTATCAATTCTACTGATATTTGTTAAAAAAACACATGCGCTCCAACTAAAGAAGAAGAAGACTAAATCGACTTATCGATTTATCGACAAGTTCGATTATTAGCTGGGAGTAAGCACACACATTTACACAGACCTTACATACAAATACATACATACACAACAACTACGTTACGTAATAACTGATACAATGTTAACAATTATGCGGCGGTTTCTCATCTTTATCATCTTCTCTTCCTTTTCCCCCATTCGCTTTAATCTCTTTCTCTAATTTATCGTTTATCGATTTTCGATTTATTTTGTTTTTCTTTCGTTTTTTGGTGTTTTAGTTTTGAGGCAAGGTGCAAATTAGCAGCGGGAGGCGTTTAAAAGTGGGCGTGGTTGTGGTTGTTGGTTGGGAGTGATACGAAAAGCGACGGGATGGCCAGGCAGGTGGGACATTCATGGAACTTACATATTTAACGAATTTCGATAATTGTTAATCGATTAACGATTTAATTTGTTTACATATGCATCGATATTTATGTATATATCATCGATAACATCGATTGTTTTCTCTTTTTTTTAGTTTTATCATATTTCGAGGGAGGACTTTTTAATACATTTTTTTTGTAGTCTCGTGTGCCAAGCGAACTTTATGTTAGATTCTTACGTCATCGATTACGTACGTACATACATACAATATTTATATCTGGATATATACTATATGTATATATGATTTGCAGTAAGCAGCTTAAACAATTGCATTTGCATTTTGTATAGGTAGATAATTAGATGTATTACGATATTTGTTGCTGCCTCTTTTCAGTAATTTATTTATATATATCTATATATATAGCTCTATATGTCGATATACATATATATTATTATATAGATAATAACTATATTATTTATGATTTTTTTTAGATTTAGCTTAAAAAACAAACACAAAAAAATGCAAACAGAAACAAACAAACAAAACAGAAATTCTCAATTTTATCATTTGTAATTTTTTTTCTTTTTTGTTTTGATAATACAAATAGTACATTTATATATATGTATATATATATTCATATAGCTTAGCCTTAGGATTGTGTGTGGTTTCATTTTCTTTGTTTTTTGTTTTTTGTTTTTAATTGTTGTTTATTTGTTGGGCCTGGTAAAAGCATGGCAAAAATAATGATTGATACTACAAAGTACAAATACATGATGTATTATAGTATGTATGATGTATGAGTGTGATGTATTTTGTGGGTGGTAACAAAACGATTTGTACGCTTCGAACTGACTAGAAATTCGAAAATGTCTTATCATAATAAGTGTAATAAATTTGTGAGATAAACAAAATAATTAATAATTAATTTAAATAATTGTTTATAAAATATATTTCTAAACATAATAATAATAATAATGATAAAAAAGTCTTTGTATTGGAATCGATACACACGATAATAGCGTAAATATGTTTTATGCTTTCTATTTGTATGTATACGTGTATGTATATGTTTATGTGTATGTTTATGTGTGTGTGTGTTTGTTAAATTTGCTAAGTTGTTTACAATCAATCAATGATTGATTGTTTGATCATTGGTCATCTTGAACGATTGAATGATGGTGCCACTGATGCGACTGTTTTTGCCTAACCATCAATCATTGTGAAATTGATACGATTGATCAATCATTAGCATCTTATATTGAATAGCATAAGGATGTTTACAATTCATTTCGATTCGATTGTTATATAATACAAATACAGCTATTTGTGGCTACCACCATCAATCGTACTTCAATCAGCCAGTCAGTCAGTCAGTCAGTCAACCTGCAGTTGCATTCGGCTTTGTTCTTTATTAAATGATTTAAATCTACGCATATAAAGTATGGAGGGAGAGAACAAGCGTTTAGCTCGTGTTAAGCTCTAGGCACAAACATATGCCAAATGATTGACGTCCTCTACTTGAATGATTGATTTCATATATGTATATGGCACTAGCACATAGCACTGGGAGGGTTATACTAGATAGACACGGCAAGCACTACTAACTGTCTGCGTGTGTGTGTGTGTATATATTTGTGTGTGTGTCTGTGTGTCAAAGAAATGCCCAAGTCTATGCAGAATTTGAGATACGATCAGTTAAAACATATAGGATAGATCAAAACTAGTTTACATGCTATAATCAAAATGTCTTCATTAATATATGCATCATTTTATAAAACTCGGTTGTCCCTTTTTCGCTCAAAAAATGTGGGAGGGAAAGGGAGAAAGGGAAAAATAAATATTACATGTGTCGGCGTTACATGGCGTTAATATTATTCATGGTTTCACACACTTTTGGCACAGCAAGTTCCGCGATATGTTCAGATTCCTATATTTTACTGTCTACAGCAGGGATACCCATCGCCTATGCACACAGAGCACATTTGTTTTTGTTTTGCACATAGGATATGGGAAGTGTGTGAGAATACACATTGGTAAGCTTCTGGCGCACATTGCAAATTACACAAACAAATTTTGCACATTACGCTTTCGGTCGTCTTTCGTTGCTGGCAAAACAAGAACAAATCTTGCATTGTCCGCTTTCCGTCGACTTTCGTTGCTGGCAAAACAATTGTATTTTGTTGTTGTCTTATCGTTTGGTGTACACCGAAAAAGAAGAAGTTTAATTCGTTGTGAAACGTGTGACGCTTGTGTTTTTTTTTTGAAGAAACATGTTCCTACTTTTTTCAGTGTACACATTGAAATAAAAAAATTGTCGTGCGTGCTCATTTTTTTATTTGTATTGGTGCGTGCGCATCCATAAGGCAGCTTTGGGCACCCCTGGTCTACAGTACACGTTTGTACTCCTTAAACTCATACCGGAAGAAGGACCTTTCATTTTTCATCTCATACGTAAACTTCTTCTACACTTGTCACTGCCATTTTGTCATTTTGAATACTGAATACTGAACAACACACTCGGGCCATGCTCGGCAGAGACAATCCTTGCTGCACACCTTGCTTTCAGTGGTAACCCTGGTATGACAGAATACGACAACTCTCTTTTAAACTGTCTCTTATTACGTTTACATTCAAAATTAATGGAATCTCCGACACATTTATATATAGTAATGTTTCTTTATATACAATATGTGCAATTTGTTAGCAGCTGTTGTGATTCTACAGATTCTACAAATCTGCATATTGATTTTATCTTTCTTGAATTAAATCTTCCTGCTGTCAGACTGTTGATATAGATCTGAGCTCGCTACTTTTTCAATTCAATACTATAGATTTTAATCGGCTTTTGTTGAAAATTTATCTTTAAAAAAAGAAGCCTTTACTTTATTTGTTCTTCTTATCAAAAAGCTGTTATATACTATCCCCTGATCTTTCTTGTATTCTTCTTAATGCAACGAAATAAATATTAAAAACAAATAATTTCTATATATTAAAACTGCAGATCTGTAAAATCACAACTGCCAAAAAAGCTGCTGGGACTACAGAGTTGTATAAAATCTTCTATACATATATTAATATAAAGAGCTATAATAATAGATAATAATAAATTATACAAGTGTGTTTTGTTTTTGTTTTATGATGTTGTTGTTGTGTATACAAAAAACGTCAATTGCTTTGCTTAAATTGTTTTTGCTTTGCGCTTATTTAGTTTTAAGTTTTTTTTCTTAATGATTTTTATGTTTTTGTTTTAGTTTTTCATTTGTTTGTTTTTTTCTTTTGTTGGACGGAACAATTTACAACATATGATTATGAAATAATGTTTAAAATGATGTAATGATGTAACACAAACTAATACTTGAATTTGATTGAAACTAAACACAAAAACGAAAACAACAAACATAATGGATATATGTATGTATGTACATATATCTATCAATATATCCAAATTAAAGCGCGATGAATTTATGTGCGATAAAAACAAAATAATAAAAAAAACTTTTGCTAATGGAATGAATTAGCTCGGGTTGCTATAAGACAGATACATCTTTATACTATATCAAAATAATAAGTTAAGAAATCAAATATAGCTTTAGCTTTGTTATACAGTTTTACACACACATACATATGTATATATAAATATATATATATAAGGATATGCGTATGCCATGGGTTTGTATATAGAGCGCGAGTGAGTTACACATACATATATAATTAATTTATACATACATACATATATAGTATATATATATAGCGAAATTGTGTGGCATGTGTTATTATATATATATATATTTTTTTGCATCAGCTTTCGAAACTTTTTTTTTGTAATTTGCACTTGACTTTTGTTATTGAATTTTTTGTTTGTTTTTATAATAATTGATTTATGTTTTTAACGTTATTCGATTTTGCTTTTCATTGTTAAAATTTTGTTCAATGATAATCATAGTAGAATCAATTATAATAATAATAATAATAAATATGCATGTAATCTATAAATAGTTTAATATTATTTATAAAGCTTAAACGCTCGATAATATCATATAATATTTGGTTACACATTTCCCATACTTTATTTGTTCCTTATCTTTATCATCATCATCATCTTCTCTTTCTTTTTCTACGTCTTCGTCTTTATGCAAATCGTTCAAATAAAGCTCATAAGCGTCTATATACTTTTCTGTTCTGTTAATTTCTCTGTTCAATATTGTGTTTTTTTGTTTTTGGGATTATATTAATAATAATATTATATAATTGTTTTTTTTTATGATTGCGTCAACTTATACAGTTATAAAGCGATCGATATTTGTATTATCATAGCAATATCATTTATATCATTTTTGAAATTTCTCAACTTGCTCTTTTGAGATACTTAGATACACATACAGTTATGGGGATTAGATTTCGAACTTAGACGTAGCACAAGTGGTTGGATACTCCATATACACATACACACACATATATATATATATATATAGTTTATATACTATATCTGTATATATTTTGGATTTACAAAGAAACACGAGAGTTACAATAACAAATACAAATGCAAAAATTCAGCACGAATGTTTTTTTTTTTTTGGTTTTTTGTTGTCATAGTTCTAATAAAGAGAGAGATATGCATATGAGGCCGAAATCTCGTACAAAATATGTTGTTGTTTAACTATACATACATGCATGCACAGACACATACATACATACACACACACATTCACACATTATTTTTGGTTAATTAAGTTAGATATTATTATGTATACATATACATATATGTTTTGTATTTTGGGTCATTTGCAAGAAGCGTTTAAGCAATAATTAAATTGTCTAAGCAATTTGGAACAAGCTATGCTTTCAGATGCTTTCAAGTTAAGCTTTCAGCAGCTTTTTGAAATGCGCTTTCAGCTGCTTTCTCTTTCTTAAACACTAGATGATAGTGTGAGAGATACATATAAATATAAATATAAATAGTATGAAGAGGGGAGACAACAGAGTTCATCATCCACTTGTGCTAGGTGTGCGTCATTATGGAGGGGGAGGAAAACATTTGTTAATGTACGATATTATTATCGATATTATAACTATGTTTATATATATGTATATATATATGATCTTAGTCTAGGCAATAAATACCTTTGTTGTTGTTGTTGTTGTTGTTATACGTGTTGTTAAATTTGCTTTGTTTACTTGTTTTTCTTATATTTTTTGACTTGATTTCAGCGTCGAGAGTATTATGCTTTAAGTTTTGGATTGCTAGAATTGCGTTTAATTTGTGTTGTGTGTTGTGTGTGTTGAGAGTGTGTGTGTTTTGTGTTGTGTGTTTGTGTGTGTGTGTGTGTGTGTGTGTTTATTAGTTACCCATTGATTGCATTTGCATTTGGCGTCGCTGCAACACCGGCAACACCTGCAACTGCAACCTCAACGAGCTGATCGAGCATCTGGATCTGCTTGCGAGTTGGCGTCGTCATGGGCGTCACGACATTCTGATATCGTTGATGAAATGTTGACAATATCTCGCGAATTTTAGCAATTATCTCTTGTACTCAGGCATTTGATTCCTATAAATAAAAAAGCACAAAATATTATTTATTATTTAGCTACATTTCATTCAAGAGAAACAAATTTCAAGCTTTTATAATTTATTTTTGCATCTTTCCGTAAGATAAAGAAATCGTTGCAAATCGTTCAATTGTAATTTCTACACGTTATAAAATCTGATACTAGAAATATCAAATGCTACAATCTAAAGATATGCTAAATTAATATGTACAGCAATATTACTTTATCAGATGAGTTAGTGACAATCAGAGAAAATCAAAAGTTAATCTCGCAAAAATCAAATTTACCTTTGTCAAACATTTTTAATTTCAGAAATATGAAGATTAGGAGCTTCAATAAAGTGATTTAAAGTAAAGTAAGTGACTTTTTTCTTTTTAATTTCGATGAGGAAGATTTCTTTAAAACTAAAAGTGCATTTAACTTTTAGATCTCATAAATTTAAACCTATGTTAATTGCAAATAATTTAACTACGCTTTAGTATAAATATTAGGAAGATGCAAAGAAAGTATTATAGACAAAAAAGCTCTACCTAGGGATGTCAAAAAAATTTTATTAATCGATTATTGAATCATATGATTAATTTAATCTACTCGATTATTAATTGCAATATAAAAATAATCGATTAATCAAATGATTAATTTTTGTTATAGTTTTTTAAAATATTGTGTAATGCAATGCCATTGTATAGCAAAAAAAATTAAGAACAATAATAAAATGCCCAAAAATATAAACACAGTGGCTCACAGATTAAAGTATGCAGGTCAAATTTTGACATTTAAGGCTTATTTGAGCCGTTATCGTTAACATATTTTCATCAATGGAAAGGTCATTTAAATTCCGTTTGAATGACACAAAACTTTCCTTAACCCATTTAGTACCCTTCGAAAATTTCAAATTTATGTAAAAGTCTACTTTTTCAACTTTTTTCCTCGATTTTTCACAAAAAATATTTTGATGCAGAAAATGTTGTTAACCAATTCTAAGAGTAACTGCAAAAAAAAATTTCAAATATATTTTTGCTACTATTTTTTTTGGAATAAAATCTCCATGTGTGTTTCCTGAAAAAATTTTGGCAAGGACGCGATTATTTGATCGAATAATCGATTAGTGTTTCAATTAATCGCAACACATTTTACGATACAATTAAATCGCCAAAGGAAGCAAAATAATCGATTATTGTTTATCATATGATTAATCGTGTTATTCCTAGCTCTACCACAAAATTTAGTTGGTTAGTGAATATGAAAATATTACGTATAGGAATAATTGTGCTTTATAAAACCAAAAAAATCCGTCTTCTAAAACTGTATTCGCACCTTTAGGTTATCGAAATAGTGCATGATTTGCTCGTAGTCCATGTCGAGATCATCGAGTCCGAGACGCTCGCCGGGTGCCAACGAATCGTCGACGGTGGTCGAGAACATGGGATTGCCGACGACTGTGGCGCGCTTGACACGCGATGACTTTGTTGTTGGCTCGCTGCTGATGGTGGTGGTGGCCGCGACGACGGCGGGCGGTGTCGGCAGCCGGACAATCTCATCAGTGGCATTCGAATTGGCCGCATCGGCAACGCTGCTCAATATGCTATGGTTGTGATTCTCTAAGAAAGAAAAGAAAGAACATGTAAATGAGTTTTCAATTCAATTTAAAATCTGTTGGTTTGTTTACCTTTAATTTGTGTTATAGCTGGCGATGCTGGTGCAACAATTGTTGTTGCTGCTGCTGCTTCTGCTGCTGCTGTGGAGGATGTAGCAGCAACATTTGTTGTTGTTGTTGTTGCGGCGGCAGCGGAAGCAGCGGCTGCAGCTTGGGCGGCTGCAACTTGTGCAGCTGCTGCTTTGGTAACTCTCTTTGGTGTCAGCGAATCGAATTGAAATGCATTCTTCTGATGCGGATTTATATATTCCACCAACTTTTCAGCATTGTGCAACTCCTCGTGCTGTTGGTGTTGTTGCTGCTGTTGTTGTTGTTGTTGTAGGTGCTGCTGTAGTTGCTGCTGCTGCTGCTGTTGCTTAAGCTTCATGTGTGCCGCTCTCATCGCCGGCTCCTGCATAAAATTGTGGCTCTGACTGTGACTCCGTTGATGCTGCTGACGTTCCGGCTGTGGCTGATGCAACATTTGTGGTTGTTGCTGCTGCGGCTGCTGCTGTTGTTGTTGCTGTGGCGGCTGCTGCGTCGCGTTGTTGTTCTCATTGTGCAAATGCTCGCGCTTAAAGTGCTGACTGTGCCGCTTGTTTATCAAATCCTTATCCTGTGGAAGAAAAAGAGTTGATAAATGAAGTTGATCGATAAGCGTTGTACGCTCTAGCTGAAAACATTTTGGACGCTCGAAATGTTCGATGTTTTGAAGTCCGGCCTTACAAACTTCAGTGTGACAGCATAATATCAAAAATCACTAAAAAGTTGAGAGATTGTTGGTCTTATGCTGCTGTGGTCACACTGTTCGTCTGCTGTGCACGACAAACAAATAAATAACATTGAGCACAAAAATAAAGAGAAAATGGACAAAATGAACAGGATAAGAGAAGTAGCAGCGACTAATACCCTAATTATTGAATTACAAATTATTAATTATAAAAATCCCATAAAAATGTTTTTTTTTCGGTCAAATCCCACAATATTACCCTCTGTTCCACCTTTTCAATAAGTCTAATTCGATCTTTGTGTTCCAAGATCTCAATTTGGCTCTTATTTTGCGGCTTGTTGGTCGCCATTTCTGTTCAAAAAGATTTCGACTAGTCGAAACAACGATTCAATCGATGTTTTGAAAGGTCAAAATAAAGCTGCCATCTGTTGACCAAACAGTGTTGTAAAACGCCAGAAAATATTCTGAGCTGCCCATATTTAGGTACAGCGTACATACGTTTAGAAATGGCCTTACAAAATAATTTCGAGCATGTTTGCAACCCTTTTTTTTATATGAAGTTTTGGCCTTGCAAACATATTTTCGGCTAGAGCGTACTATGCTGTACTAAATATAATATGTAATTCTTATACACTAGCCAGAAAAACATTATTTAGGGTGTTCACTTGATCCTTGCAGCGTTTCAAATTGCAAGTTTGCAATACACACTGCTGTTGGCTGGATTAAGAAAGATCTATTCAAAGATTCAGAGTATATGCTCTGTGATAAAGGAACAAAGCAACTCACTCGTGAAATTAAGGAAATTGAAGGTGTTTTAGAGCTCGTTTCTTAAATTAATTGCACTATACTGTGCATGCGTTAAACATTTGTATATATATCGGATATTGGATACTGACTAGACGAAGCTGATTCGGAAATTGATGGTTTTTTTGGATGACTTTGTTGACGATGTCGTTTTGTTAAACAAAATCAGTTTGACTTTTGTTTTCAGCGGCCATTAATCAGCCTTTTTTATATCTTTAGAATCAGATCATCGATGGACAATTTCGACTTTTTATCGAGCCTTCCACATCTTTGCATTGCATTGTTGCAGGACATTTTTCAGTGCAAGTTGTTGTTGTGACACGTTGCACGTTTGCAATCTGCAACGCAGCAAGGGTCAAGTGGGTCACCCTGTATGCGTACAACCTTTTTTTTACTTTAACCGCTATTGTGAGTCAAGTCTTCATAGTAAAAATAATCTTATAAAAAAACCTCTTTGCGAGGTAAAAGTCTGGTGACGAAAACATTTTCATACCCCAAAATTTCTGTTATCTAATTTTGTAACGAATAATATTAAGTTTTACATTTAAATTATAAATAAAAAAGTTGATTTAAAATCCAAAAAAAATTGTTGAAACAATTCTAAGAGTGATTGAAATTGAAATTTTTGAAAATTGCTAAAAAGACACTTTTTGTGTGAAAAGTAGGAAAACGGGGTTAAAATAGTAATTTTTAGCAATTTTCAAAAAATCATAAGAAATACTATAGAATATTTTTTGCAGTCACTGTTAGAATTGTTTCAAGAATTTTTTTGCTCCTCAAAATTTTGCCATGCCCCTTTCTGCCCCCGTAAATTGCGAAAAGCCACCACACGAATAGTTTTCAAGATATTAGGATTTTTTAACTCATTACAGTTAGCTACTATTATTACCTATCAACTTATTAAATCATAACAAGATCGGACAAATAGAAAGGTGGTAATGGTTGATTAAAGCTTTAAGGCAATATAAGTGCCTAAAAGCATGCAATAAAAAAATTTAAATTTATTTAAGTAACGGGTATCCTATAGTCGGGAGCTCGACTATAGCCTTTCCCACTTGCTTTTACTATGAAGACTTGACTCACAATAGCTGTTAAGCTGTTTTTTCTTTTATTTTTTTGCCCATTACCTTGACTGGCGCTGTCTGTGGTGGCAGCATGGCCCGTGTGCCGACATTGCGATGCGGTGGCACCGGCGGCTTATACTCCAGAGCCGCATCCTTGCGATCGTTGGCCAAATAGCTATAAAAACAAAATAGGCAAAGGCATTAGCTTGCAGAGATTCGAGATTGTAGAGAGTCTCTAGAAGTGGACTAGCTTACTGATCTGCATGCAGCTTGTTCAGATTGGAGGCTGGCACAATGTGTGTCTGCAACTTGGGCTGTTGTTGGTCAAACGAGCTGACACGTCGTCCATTGTCGTAGGTGATGATGGGATTGCTGGTGATGCGCATGCGAGAGTCTGACAAAAAAGAAAGAGATATGCAGATAAAATCTAAAGTTTTAATATAAAGCCAATTCTTAAGAGTTTACCACGCGCATTGATGTGATGTTGTGTGTGCTGTTGTTGCTGCAATGGTTGTGGTTGCTGTTGCTGCTGTGGTTGTTGTTGCTGTTGCTGTTGTTGCGGCACATTCGCATCGGCAACTGCCACCGACTGTCGATCGATGGTGGATCGTCCCAGCCAGACCCAATCGTGGGCATTCGTTGTCGACTCCTTTAAGCGCACATCACGAAAACCGCCACCACCTGCAGATCCATTGCCATTTCCCTTGCCAGCGCCCGTCAACGGATCCAGCCCGGATTCAATCATTGCGGGTCGAAATTTGGAGGCATAAACCACGCACGAGATGACAAACACAATGATGGCGAAGCAGAAGGCGGTGAGCAGCACGTACATGCCCAGTTCCATCGACGACATGTTGCCCCCGGCAAAGCCGCCTCGGTTGCCGTAGTGCGACTTGTGCACCGCCTGAATGCTCGCCCGATGCTGCCTGGCCTGCACAGTGGGCTCATACTGCTGGCTCGAGTCGCGCAACGGAATGCCAACTATAAAGCGAGAGATGGAGAGATTAAAACCATTGGAGACTATACTTAAACTTCGATTTAAAAATTATAAAACTCTTTTTTTAATTTCCTATATTTAAAATGGAAAATTAACGCTATATTTAGTGATGTATAAATACATCAAAAAATAACGACAACTCGATTTACATCTCTAGTTGTATTGAAAATGTAAGTTAACTTTTATTTATAACGAAACTAGGAGTTTCAAATAATTCATATAAGAAAAGTCAAAATTTACCCTATTTTTAGATGAGATTTTCTACCACATTTGAGTTCTGATTTTCTTAAACTCAACTTTAAATTATTGCGTGGACTGCAAATAAGAGTTATTAATGCTAATTTCAACTAAAGCAAAAAACCAAAATTCCTATTTCAGTCGGTAACGTTGTTCCGACTCTCCTTGGCTATGACTTTGTATATACATGTCACTGTTGGAAATACGTCGTCCAATTCAAAAAACATTTACAGTCAATTTTTATTTTTCAACTTTTATAATAAAAACTGAAGAATAATTTTTATTTTCAACTTTTATAATAAAAATGGAAAAATAATTTTAATTTTAAATTTTTATAATAAAAATTGAAAAATAACTTTTATTTTCAATTGCTAAAATAAAAATTGAAAAATAAGAGTTAAATTATAATTTTTAAATAAAAATTGAGATTTAATTATTATTTAATAATTTTTTTATTTAAATCAAAAAATAAGAGTTTTCATTTAATTTTTTGGATAAAAATCAACAAATAACTTTTATTTAATAATTTATATTTTAAAAATTATAATCGTTACGATCCCTGGAAAAAATCAGAAATAAGTGCTACTTCTCAACTTTTATTAAAAAAAATGAATTTTAACGATTATTTTTGACTTTTTAAATAAAAACTAAGAATAATTGTTATTTTGTAACTTTAAAATTTAAATTTAAAAAAAATAGTTGTTTAATTTGCAATTTTTTTTAAAACTTTTAAAGTTACGGTCCCTGATTTATTGCTAGGATTGCTCACCTATTATATCCGCCAAGTCTCCAGTATTGCGATAGTTTTTGCGCTCTCGTCCCACGGTGCCATCGTTTTGTATGGACTCCTGTTTGCTCACAATGTCCACGTTGTTGAAGTCCACCTCGATGGAGGCCAAGGCGCTCGCCAGCGCCGCCGCATTCGGTTTGTTCTGCTTGGAGCCGGATGATGAGCCGGAGCCGGAGCCAGAGCCAGAGCCACGGCGCAGACGACACTCGTCGGAGAGGTGGAGCGTGACACGCAGCAGATTGCCATTGCCCTCGCCGACGGCAATGACGCGCGGATGATGTGAGGCGAGCATGGGAGCAAAGGCAACGACCTCAGTGTCCAGACTCTCCACCAGCAGGAAGTAATCCTCGACAGCAATATCGCTGAGGGAGGAATAAGGAAACAATTAAACACTTGCTGAAGGGTATTTGTGATTGATTCCTTACCGCAGTGGCGTCTTGGAGCCATCGGAGAACTCCAGATCGATGTCGAGTAGTCCCTCCTGATACTGAGCCGTCAGTTTGTGCGTAACCGAAGTCTCGGCCAGATAGCCATTCTCGATGGCATTCTCCGGCGTAATGGTCAACTGCAGACCGGATATGACCCGCACAATTAGCTTGGAGAGATTCACCTTGTCGCTGCCCACGCGAATCTCCTTGGTGCCAATCACTCGACCCGTGATGGGCGACAATACCTGGACATCGGTGCGTCCCATTGACTTGCCCTGCAGAATGCGTCCCTTGAGCGAGGCAATCTTTGGATCCGCCACACGCAACAGGGGCTGCACCAGATCCGTGACACGCAATCCCGTCCGACGCGATATAAAGTAACTGATGCGTCCGGAATTCTATAAAGCAAGTGCATAAATCGTTGATTAGTTAACTGGCATTGATCTGAACTCAGTCTGAAGGGCTTACCTGATCGATGGCCAAGAACTTGGCGTAGACTTCGACGGGACTCTGTTGGTAGCGTGCTCG
This sequence comes from Drosophila subquinaria, assembly GCA_037043405.1. Classification (NCBI taxonomy): domain Eukaryota; kingdom Metazoa; phylum Arthropoda; class Insecta; order Diptera; family Drosophilidae; genus Drosophila; species Drosophila subquinaria. The sequence goes on along the minus strand of JBAMBL010002514.1, from coordinate 36,544 downwards.
GCAGATGCTCTTGTCGGAGCCGACGTTGTTGTAGTAACTAGTGCCATGTTGACTCCACACATAAGAACGCTTCTTGCGGCGTCGCGATTGCTTGTTGTGCCTGGAATGCGGAGTGGAAGAAATTACAGCAATCAGCTTTACTCGTTGTTTTTACTCGCTTATCAATAGTAGTTCTCTTTATTTTACTACAGCTACTCGTTAATTCACTCGCTATTTGCTACTCGCCACTTGTTATTCATTACTCGTTATTTTAATACCCTACATTTTAATCAGTAATCGTTAGGTTTGACTAGACGTTAACAGTTATTTTTCACTCGTATTGTCTACTTTCATACTTTCCACTCGTAACTCGTCCGACATCGTCACATCGTTTTAGTCGCCGTTTGTTTTTCCTAAAGTTCCTTTTTGGTCGCTTTGATGCTTGATAATGTTTTCTTTCAACTCGTTAATGCTTATCTGTTACTTCTTAACTTGCATTTGTTACTCGCTACTCGTTAAATTTTACTCGCTACTCTTTACATTTTACTGACTACTCATTAAATTTAACTCGCTGATCGTTACTTCTTTGCTTTAATTCGATACTCATTAGTTCCTACTCGCTACTCGTCAGTTCTTACTCGCTACTCGTTACATTTTACTCGCTACATTTTACTGGCTACTCATTAAATTTTACTCGCTGCTCGTTTATGTTTATTCGTTACTTCTTTGCTCGAACTCGCTACTCATTGGTCAATACTCGCTTCTCGTCAGCTCATTCTCGCTATTCGTAAATTTTTACTCGCTACTCGTTACTTTGCATTCGCCGGTCGTCAACTACTTACAGATAATGATTGTCGTCGGTCACTTTCCAGCCCTTGATCTGGGACAGTCGAAAATCGGATATGTACACTTCGAGCGGAAATTCGGGCATCCAGACAATGAACTTGGCCACGCCCACATAGGTGCCGTACTTGACAATCACGGATGCATTGGAGGATCCACGTTGCTCAGAGCCATCCACATATACAGAGCTGCATGAGGAGGAAACCTGCAAGAATTGAGATTGCAATAGGAGATTAAGAAGATGACTACACACTACGAATCGGATATCGCACCTTGATGACGCTCTCGTCCTCGGCATGGCAGGAGCTCTGTAGCGTCACATCGGCCACCTTGCCCGCCTGCGAGACAATGAAGACCTTCATGGCCTGGGCCACCTGTCGTCCAGTCAGGACCGCCGTGTTCATCACCTCCCAGATCTTGGCCATGGGCAGCACCGCCTGTATGTCATCCTTGTTGATCTCAAGCTTGGCAATCAGACGCTTTTTCGTATCATCCGGTGCAATTAGCTCCGACGAATCCTTATCCTTGGGCGTGTCATACACGTGGGTCACGGACCAAACGATCTTGCCGCCATCGAGTATATCGTTGGTATCGTCGGCAACCTCCAGGAGCCAGGAGAAGACCTCGTACACCTCGTTGTTGTTGCTGCTGCTGTAGTTGGACGATTGGCGACTCTCCATGCTGGATGTGCTGGCGGATGAGTCGGATTCCTTGCGGAATGCAGTCACTCGGGCCGTTGTATGCTTGGGATTCTCCTTCTCAATGCTAATGCTCCACTGATCACTGGACGCACTCGCTCCCATTATCCTCAGTCCGGCCTTGACACGCGCACGCACCGTGAAGGCGGCCACACGCTGCTCCTGATCCGCATACTGATGCAGAAAGACGGGCACATGCAACTTGGACATGGGATACAGTGGATGTTGTGGCAACAGGAACGTCACGGAGTCATCAGCGCGCAGTTCCTTGAACGCCGTCTTGGCTGCCAGCAGCGGAACCTGTGCGAATGTCGTCAACGGTTGAATCTGGACCTTGGGCTCACACTGCTCCGGATTCCTTAGAGGTGGCTCAAACACGCTGTACGAGACCTGGGCATAGCGTTGTGGCACCTTCGGGGGCAACGCCGCCTGTCCAGTGCCGCCGTTGCTGCTGTGCCTGGGGGCCGGCAACGCGGGCCACCACCCAAGTGGGATGACCACCTCGGCAACACAAACTCCATCCTCGCCCTCGGGCATGCAGCGTCCCTTGAGGGGCTGTTCGTTGGGCATGGCCACGTGGAGTAGGACACACACCTTCTGGCGCTGCAGGTGGCCACCGGGATCGGCGCCGGCATGGAAGAGGACACGCAACACGGGCGAGTCCTGGGAGACAGTGCCGCGCACCAAATGCGCCGAGATGTCCAGATGCATATTCGGTTGCTGCAGCTCCAACAACGTGGCCGTGGAGTTCTGAAAGGACAGGGCATATAAATGGGATGCAGTTAAAGATCGAGGAGGTGGCAACTTACATTGACATAGTCTCCAGCTTGATTGGCATCCATGGTGTCGGGCACAATGTAGCGAGCGGGCACAGTTTGTTTGGTCGAGAACGGACCATAACTGGCCCGGATGGAGACGGGCTGCGTTGTCTCCACGACGGTGAAGCGATCCAGCGACAGGACAGAATCGTACGAGGAACGCGTCTTGATCGGCGGCAGCGACGACGATGTCTGAACGTTGGCGATCTCAGGTGTCACAGGTGGTTGCCTGGCGTGCTTCAGGAAGAAGCCGCTGTCGGGTGCCTCGAAATGCACCTCGACTGATGAAATGTGCTCTGTTCAAGGGGAGAATACAGATTTCAATCGAGATCAATCCAAACACCCAAGTGGATGGTGTGGGGTGGGGGGTGGTCTGGATCAGGTGTGTAGGACAGCGGGTGAAAGGGAAAGAAAAAGGGGGGAGGGGGTGGAGTTTATACTCTACTTACGTGCAATTGCCAGCAGCATTAATGGAATTATTATGCAGCACTTCATGTTGAATAAACTGCACTGCTTGCTTAACTGCTTGATTGATTAGTTGATCAATTGATTGATTGATTGACTGTTTTGAAGTTACTTCAACTGCTTCTTCTTCCTCTGTTTCTCCTGCTTCTTCTCAGCACACTGCTTCTTCTTGTTGTTGTTGCTTTTGTGTTTTTTTCTTTTCCACTATACACTTTGCAATTTTTCCTTCCTTTTATTTCAATTCACAAAATTGTTTTACGCTTAAAAGTTTTTGCACCGTTTTACCGTTACATTTGCACATTTAACTGCTTGTGTGTGTTGTATTTGTTGTTTCAGCAGCAGTTCATAAAAGCCAAAAAATGCAAATTCCATATGCACAAAATTTATATATGTATGTACATATTTTTTTGTTGCTGCACCTGCACAAAATTCAAGCAGTTGTTGTTGTTGTCGTTGTTTTTCGCTGCTGCTTCATCAGTTGCAAAAATCTACAGCACATCCTTTATTGATTCTTTCAGTGTGCACGACAAGCAGCACACACACACATACACACAGTTATACGCATGCACATACTAACACACACAAATGCTGGTGCTGCCTTGGTCGCCTTCGCCTACATATACACACACATTTCACACATTTCATTCATTTAGGCCGTAGTATAGACACATCTTCCCGAGTCTCTTTTTCTTTTCTTTGGTTTTTGGTTTTGGTCAAAACGTTACAAATGCAAATGCGCTAGGTAACGTTTATGTTATTGTATTGTGTAAGCACTCTTTGAAATGGTTGTGGCCACTTCTTAAGCACTAATTAACTAATCCTTTAATACATAGTTATTCGTTTTAACTTCGAAATTAGAGTTGTATCGTATCGTTCGGACTAAGTTCGATTGAACGATTCACCAAAGTGAACGAACGAACTAAATCCCCGACTGTAGTTCATATAGTTCAGTAGTTCAGTTGTGTAGTTCGTTCGTTCAATAGTTCGATCGAGTCCCAATTTACATAGGTCAGCAACCTGATAAATAGACAAATTGACTTGTTTACACAACAATATAGAATAAGCTGCTAATTATATTTTGCTAAATACTATTACTTTTTCTCGTTGACAGACAGACTTGGACTGACATATAAATCAAATCACGAATGTTCCTAATTGGCTTGAAGTAAACTTTTTTTTGTTCTATTTTTAATTTTGGTTATCTTCGGAGAATATTATTGTTCCGACTAATTGGATTAAAATGGGAATTCTATTGTTTTTATTTTTAAAGACTATTTTTCAATAAAACGAGCGGTAATGGGACTCGAACGGACTATTGAACGATAATAGAACTCGAGCGATCTATAAAAAGACTCAAACGAACTATTGAACGATAATAGGACTCGAATTGAGCTAAGCAACTGAACTACTAAACTAAATGACCGATTAGTTCGTTCACAAAAAATTGAGCTACTGAACTAAATCATTCAACTGAACTACGATGAACAACTCTATGCTCACGGCTGCCACTTCAAAATGAGCCAAATTCAAAAAAGGCGCCGAATGTTAATTAACATTGCAACACTGTTAACCGATAACAGGAACTGCGCGCTAAAATTTGAAATGGAAAAACGTGAAATTTTCAAAAATTAATTTAAAAAAAATTGAGAAACAATTTCAAAAAAACAAAAAAATGCAAAATTAGGTAAAATAATAAAGTTTATTTTAAAGCTGGTTTGGTGGCAAAGTTGAGAAAAAACCAAAAAAAAATTTAGAAATAACAAAAAAATTGAGAAACAACAAATATTAATATTTCGACAAAAATTCAACAAAATCTCTGATACAAATTTCAAAGCTCTAGCTCAAAAATTGAAAAAGTTGACTTTTTCTGCCAAAAAAATCAATGTCAAAAATTTGCATTGCATATTAACAGAGAAGAGTGCCAACAGTGGCAGCACAGGTTAGTGTTATGCGCGTTAACAGTGTTGCAATAGTAATTAACATTCGGCGACTTTTTTGAATTCGGCTCATTTTTTGTTTGTTTTTGGCTCAATCAGATATTTTTAAGTGGCAACCGTGAGAGCGAGTGAACAAGTGATGAAGCGAGAGGGGAGATATGCGAAATGCAGAGTTGCGTAAAGAGACATCGAGTATTTCCACAAAAAGTTGAAACTGTATGGCAGCCTCGGCTCAACTTGGGCAATACAAGGTGGCAGGCCCCTTGGTTGGGCTCCAAATTTGAAAATTTTAGATCTTAAATTTAGCTGTAATTTATTTAACTTTTTTGTGAATAGACAAGAAGAGTAGAAACAAACATCGTGTAAAACATCAATTTCATCAATGTTTACAAAACATTGAAACCATTGATGTTTGGTAAGCCACTATCGAATGTTTTCTTATATACAGCAAGGAAAAGGAACCCTTGCTTAAATTTGGTTAGTTAATTATACTTATCTTTAGGAAAATTAAACAAATTATAAATAAATTAATTTACAGACAGATTAAGGTGCTCGGGCGATAGACTAGCTTATGTATGGGATTCGCACAGTTTTGCATGCACTGAAACTTATCGAATAACATGGCGCCAAATAGACTTCTTGTTGAAGACGACACATAGATGCCGCCACTGGTACCGTGGCACACTAGGCGAAGAGCAAATTTGTTATGGTCGGCGCTGATACGCAGAACGAGGGACCGGCAGACGAGAGGCACGGGAGCCACAGCAGCTACTAGCCTACAACAGCACAACAACGTGGGCACCAGACGCAGCACACACAAGGATTGCGAGTGAGTTCGTCCCTGCCGGCACTTGGCGCAGTTGCTACCATAGGCTCGCCAAGTGCCACAAACATATGCGCAGCCGCAGGCTCCAGCAGCAGCAAGCAGCCAACATCAGCGCAGGCGCAGCATCCCCATGCACTCAAGCTGGTTTAGTCAGCTCGTTGCCGAAACGATCCAGATTTTATCCTTGTTTGATGCTGTCCATTCACTAATTGTATCTCCTGTAAAATAAGTTGTTTAATTTGTTCAATTTAATTCGATTGTGCGTGTATAAACACAAATTTACCATCATACTCACACGCATGTAATTTCTGCCAATCCGCCCCCCACAAGAGCTCTTTAGGGAAGGCCCATAGTAAAATACTTACCTGCTAAGCCACTTACAGTCCCATATTTACACTATATTATAAATATTATATTATTTATACATTACACTTCATTGTAATTATCAGCTGTTTGGTTTTTGTTTACCTACTCGCGCCCACTGAAATACAGGGCTGCCAGAAAGTTCAAGTTTGTAGAGTTTTAGACAAAAACTATCGAATAAATAATTATGTAAAAGACAAGATGTATAAAGTGCTAGGGAAATTTATTAATAATGATTAAATATTATAACGTTTGAAATGAAAGTAATTTGTTAATTTATTTATTCGGGTGAGGTGAATATGTGGTGAGGTTGGGTGAAGTATGGATTAGGGAGTCGGCACAACTATCGAAAGCCGACTATAGGTAGGGAGGGCGTCGTAGTGGTGGATAACGTCATCTGTCCACCAGTTCCTTGCCAGCAGATTGTCCGTGTAGGTGTTGTGAAATCGAAATCCATGTGTTTGCTTTCCAAGATTAAAAATATAAATTTCTTTGTTACCCGACTCGCCAGGTATCGAGGTCGTACTCATCCCTGAGTAGCGCCGATAGCTAGCCGGCAAATCGATATCTGGTTGCGATAGTAAAGTCGGATCACAACAATGAATATATAAACAACAAAAAGTATGTTATTGGAAGTATTGACTTTTAGCAATATTATAATTCGAAAACTATTTTTATCTGTATTCATCAGCTATGGAATCTTCTTTCTTTATCTCAGCTTTGTGTTTTGTTTTTCTTGAAACATTTGGTTTGTTTCATGTTTTGAAAAGGCAGAAAATAACTTTTATCTCCCCAATCGAAAAGCAATGTGCTCAATGTACTCAAATCTGCATCGAATTGATCAATTTTAAATTTCATGAACAGGAGAGAAATGTTTCATATAATTTTCTGGCTAAAGTTGTTTTAACAGGAAAAAATTCGAAAAATGCCAAATCGGCATCACTGGCGGCAGTGTCAATTATTACTATCGATAGTGTCGCAGTCTCTGTTATGCGATATTTATATCGATAAAAGCTGGCAACTGCTGAAATTATTATCGACAGTAGATATCGATGTTTGCATGCATTCCATATCGATTTTCTGATTTCAGCTACATGTGCTCTACGAAAATAGAAACAATTTGAAATTTAAACTCATGATTTACCAGCGACTTGTATTTAAACGACTAAAATTTTTCATTGTCAGATTGAGAAATATCTATATATACACTACTTTTCCTTGTTTAGGACCATGGACAAATAGCAATTCCAAATGAGCGCAATCAGTTGGACGAACAGCACTTGATATTGGACGGGTATGAGCGAAAAGTTGATCACCTGCGCCGTTGGCCACAGCATATAGCTGCGCTTCATCAAGTCCAGATAGCCGTCACGAATGCTCTGCACAATCTCCTCATGCCGTTTTCCATTGACAAATGGCACCAGATACGAGAGAGCCAATGTGAATGGAGGTGCAAAACATGTTTGATCAATTGCCATTTTTTTGATGCCACGGTGTAGGGCCGGCTGTTCCTTTACCACCATGCTGTCCAATTTAATGTACCATCTGCGCAGTGCGGGACCAACAACACAGAATCCAATCGCACTGAATTTTGCCGTTCGTTCAATATTATAATCCTTAAATGATTTCTTTTCGACGGCCAATTGGGCTATCACATCGCCAGCTCCCATTATGAGGGCTGCCCTCAGTCCCTCGGCTGCATAAATTGCCAAGGACATAATTTAAGTTGATCTAAATAAAAAAATTCCTTTAATTATTTCACGTATGGCAGCACTTATCGATCTTTACCAATTAACTGTTACTATTGTAAAGCTGCAAACCGAAATTTTTGTTGTTATTGTTCAATAAGACGATTGTAAACTGTATCAATTTTATTTTAAGTTGTGTGGCAATGTTTCAAATCATTTAAAAATCTCAAGAACTTACTTCAAAAACTTTTTTGTTTCCAAACAGAGTTCTTGATATAATATTTATATATCGATGTACCGATAATTCGTTTTTGGCGATGATTTATTTTAAAGGGATATTTTTGCAAGCGATCGATATAATTGTGCAATATTATCGTGATCGGTTTTTTGTAACCTTTGCCGGCACTTTTTTTACGAAATGTTACGAATTTATCCTGACAAAATAAATTATAAATAAAATTATAATAAAAGTGGTTTGACAAAGAAAAAAATTACAAATTTATTGCTCCAACCAATTAGTTTTTACAATAACATTAATAATAAAATAAAAAAATATCGTAATGGATATTCAAAACGATATTTGGCGGCAGTGTTGTCAAATGCCTGTGTTGACATAAAGTGCGTATGCGTGGCAACGCCTGCTGCATACGTTACAATTAGAGGTGGAGAACTATCGATGGCACTATCGGCACTATCGATGGTCAAGCACTATCGAGCCGCCATCGATGGCAGACCTCCACTATCGATAGTTTTCGATAGTTTTTTATGAAGCTTTACGCATCACAGAAAACCGCGAAATTTCTGAAGAAACGGATGCAAAGGGAAACGCTCTGATATTTTGTGTAATACGTGCTAAATATATATTTTTGAGCATGGATAAGTTCCTTTTTATAGCCGATAAAGGTAAATTATTTGTTTTTTAGTTTTACTTGTCCAAACCGTTTTCGTTTAATTTAAGCAAAACGACGCAGTTTAGCTGCACTTACTGACGGTGAAGTGGCATGTGAATGCAGCAGCGCTGACTCGAACGCAAGTATCACGCATAAAAACTGAAGCAACAAAAAGTAAGAAAGGAATTTCTAAAGTTTGGAAATATTTCAAGAGATCGGACGATAAAAAACTAGCCAAGTGTCTCAACTGTGGCAAGGAGTACAAGACAAGCGGGAACACGTCCAACTTGAAAGATCACCTCAAAAGATTTCATCCAGGACTTGATGATCCTGTTCCAAAACAAACTAATTTAATAATTAAATCTGGAAAGACCTATTGCATCTCAGGCTGCAGATCCACTGATCTGGATAAAAGTAAGTTATATATTTTAAGTTGCTCTTTCGACAAAATATAATAATTTTTTGTAATTTCAGGTGAACCAAACGGAACTGGCTCCTATAAAAACTCTTATGATTAAATATTTATGTATTCCGGCCACTTCAGTCTAGTCGGAGCGCATGTTCAGCAAGGCCGGACAAATAGTTTCTGATCGACGGACTCGACTTAAAGAAATAAACATAAATATGTTATTGTTTCTGAACAAAACCCTTTGGCTATTAAAATAGCTAATTACTATGTAAGATTATTGAAATCCTATCTAATTTTTAAAAATTAAATGTATTTTTAAGGGCATGTTATAACACTTATTGGAAAAACCTGAAATATTCCGTTAACTAAAATGAAATTTAATCCTCCTTAAATTTTTCTGTCGCCAAATGAAATGAATTAAATGAAATGTAGTTCTTCCTTAAATTAAAAAACAAAATTTACGATTTTAATTTTTTGTTGGAATTTTACTTAAGAAAATAATTTTTAGAAGCTAACTGCCATTATCTTTAAATCAACCCACTATCGAAAACTATCGATAGTTATCGATGGTTTGTGAAAAAATATCGTCCACTATCGATGGTGCCGACTATCGATAGTTCTCCACCTCTAGTTACAATCGTTACAATTGTGTTTACATGAATTTTAAAGCAAACGTTTTGTAAATAATTGATGAATTTTGCAATCACGCTGAAGAATGCTGCTGCCTGTGTAAGTGACAAAAAATTGTTTTGATTTGGATTTTTGTTTTATTTCGTATTGTTTGTGCGCCGTGGCAAGTGGCAACGTCATGAGGGGTCAAAATTAGTGTGGCAACACCACACAGATAGGCAAAACAGGGGACAATATGTAATATTGCCATTATTATTTGTTTTCTATTTAGAATATATACATTACTTAGATAAATTGTATGTTGAAAGACACCGATTGTTGACAAAATTCTGCAAAGACGACGACGACGACAACGAAGACGCTCAGGTTTGTACGCGCCGGCGGCATACAGCGATAACAACAGCAACAACAGCAAGAAAAACATGCATCAACAACACATGGACCTGCATGCTCCCGTGGACCTTAACAAGGTAACTGTACACGCACACACGCACGCACACATATACATAGTATGTGGCGCTCCAGCGGACCAACTAATGTTTCCCCCTCTCCCTCCTTCTGCAGTCCCTGGACGAGATGACGCCGGAGGAGCGTATGCGGTAAGAATTTATAGAATGATAAACAACATTTAGTTTGTATAATTTTAAATGTTTATCTTTTTATTCATACGCTGTATTTGAAAAGTAAATGTAGCGCATTAAGTTTGTAAAAAGTGATATATGCTTAAGAGACAGAAAGAGGCGTGGCAGAGTGTTTGGATCAGATGGAAGACGAGAGTCGATATAGTCATGTTCATCTGTTTTTTGTGTATAGCAGTAAACTTGTAAAACTTTGAACATACAGTAAACAAATTTAGATATAGTATATATTATTTTTATTTTAATTTTATTTACGTATGTATATATTTTTCAATTTTTATGAAGCTTTCTTTCTTGTACAATACTCCGTTTTAAATTTTATCGTTTTTTGAATTTTTGTGCAGAGCCGAACACCAGTTGATGGTGGAGAAACACAAGGGACACGACGCGATGCACTCGGAAATGGTAATCATATTGTTTATGACCCTTGTTATTGCCCAAATCATACTCGTCGAGTGGAAGAAGCGACACTACAGATCCTATGCATTTGTCACACTGCTGGCCATGTGGCTAATACCATTGATCATCTCCTGCAGCTTCGGCTGGATACGTTTCATCATCATCTGGCTGATATTCACGGCCATCACGGCGCTTGTCATGCGACGGGCTGTAACCAAGCCCATTCAAGGCACAACGCCAAGGTAAAATATCTTATTTGTTTGTTGTAATATATTTTAATAATATGTATATTTCTCTTTAGACTGGTTTACAAATGGTTCTACTTCATCTACAAGCTGAGCTATGGCCTGGGCATTGTTGGCTATCTGGTTATCATGGCCGCATTTCTCGGCATGAACTATTTATTCTCACAGCCACCAAACACCTGGATGGATGTGGGACTGATGTTTTGTTTTTATGGCTTATATATTGGTGTACTTGGACGTGACATATCCGAGATTTGTTCCGATAAAATGGCAGCTGCCATTGGTGTAAGTTCCTGGTACCTCAGAAACTTGATTATTAAAAGTCTTTAACTGATTTATTCTATTCCATTCCACTTGCAGTACTATACACCACAGGGCATGCCCACACGACATTTAGATCAGAATGTGTGTGCCGTGTGTGGCAATCAATTGTTGGTTTCCGAAAAGGAAGAGGGCGTCATTGAGAACACATATAAGCTGTCGTGTAATCATGTATTCCATGAGTTTTGCATACGAGGCTGGTGTATTGTGGGCAAAAAACAAACGTGTCCCTACTGCAAGGAGAAGGTCGATTTACAAAAAATGTTCCGCAATCCGTATGTAGTTTTGTTAGATTCGAAATGTATATCTCAATATATATTTTAACTGATTTTATGCTTGCAGTTGGGAAAAGCCGCATGTGCTTTATGGACGTTTGCTGGACTGGATTCGTTGGCTGGTCGCTTGGCAGCCGTTAATATTTTTCATTGTTAAAGGCATACATTGGATGCTGGGCTTGGAATAAAGGCCAAAAATTCGATTTAAATCAATGTGCATTGCATCTAGTCAAGCACAATTCAAATGGAACATTCATGCTTTACACTTTGTGCTTTACACCGACGAAAAATCAACCAAAAGAAACCAAAACTACAACCACAACAACAACAACAACAAGAGACCAACAACAACAACGACAACAACTATTAGGAAAATATATATATTTATATATATAATATCTGAGATCTGAGCAGCATCATTCCCCAAGGCGAAGAGGTTTCCACACACACACACACACACACACTTTGCTTTTTCTGTGTTCTATGATTCAACCTGTTTTCATATCTCACATTTTATTTATATAAAGAAAGATTATATGTATATATATATACCACAGATGACAATGTATATCCATGTATGTATTAGAGGTTTACGCCGATTGTGTTAGCTTCGGCGGCGGCGGAGAGGCCAGAAATAACCGGCGGCGGCGGCTTAGCCGGCAGAGAGGACCGGCGGCGGCGGCGGCCAAGCCGCCGTCGAATTTATCGGCGGCGGCGGCGTATGCAGTAATCAAATAAAATTTTCCCTTTTAAATTATAAAAAAAGCCAGTGAACATTTTTTACAAATTATTAAAAAAAAAAAAAGTTTTTCAAAATCCCTTTACAGTCATTTTCATAGATTTGATTTTACATTTGAAATTTTGTATTTGCTTTTTAAAATTGTATTAAAAGCTATGACCTGCATGAACTGGCCGCCGCCGCCGCCTATATTTCCGTGAGTTGGCGGCGTGCTAAGAATCGGCGGCGGCGGCGGCGTGGCGCGGCGCGTATGTATATTAGGGTGTCCCTTATTTGGTCAATATTTTAAAATGCATACGGGCTAGTTCTGTTTAAAGCACTCAGAAATGACGCCTGTATGACGCCGCCGCCGCCGACCTGGACCGCCGCCGACCGCGCTACGAATAAAAAATTTCCTTTTTTTAGTTTTTTGTTTTTTTATTTTGTTTGTTAGTAAATTCCCGGACGGCGAAAATCGTCGGAGAATGTCTGGTCGGCGTTGGAATACTGTTTTTTCGTGTTTCGGCGCAAACGTGCATGGGTTATCGTACTCCGATTAGGGTGACCACTTGGTTTGGTCGAGTTTTTAGTACCTAATAAACAAAATAAAAAAAAAAAATTAAAAAAAAAAAAAAAATCTTGCTTGTCCCACGTGGTCTTTAGATTCTGTCCGATCCAGGTCCTGAAGCACGCGGATATCATAGCTCCGTATTGCGGTTTAAAATATTTGACTTTGACCGAATAAGGGACACCCTAATGTATATACATATATTTTGTGTGCTGTGTATAATTGTATTACGTCGTATTCGTATTATGCGTTTTTTGCACTGGCTATTTAAAGATACATATTTAAAGATCTACAAACTAACAATTGACTTGTCAATTATTCGGAAATTCTTGATTTTAATGGAGTTCAACAAACCCTCTGCTCTCTGTCTTGGCCAACTACTGTAATCTAATTAAGACATCAGACAAGTTATTGATTTTCTGTCAACACAAGGTCTTTATTAATTAGCCGTCGTGTGGAAAAGACAGAGACGGGGAGCGACAGAGAGAGAGAGAGAGAGAAATAGAAATAGCTGTTGAAATATACCCTCAAAATTGTTTGACCTTACTTCTGTTCTTAACTAAACCGGTTTTTCTATGGCACTTTGACTGTTGTTTTTTATGGCCTGGTTAACTTGACAACACCTGCTTTCCTCCCTTAGAGGGGTAAAAGTGTGGTAAAAGTTTAATCAATACATTTGTCAATTTCGCCAAAAAAAAAGAACTGAATAATTATGTGAGAACATTTGGCAAGAAATGGCCAAGAAGGGAGGAGTTCAACAGCTCCAGGCGGACATCAGCTCCGATGAGGAGTTTGAAAAGTTTCTACAGCGACCCGGTCTATTGGGTAGGAGTTATCAGATATCTATACATTTTCTGCTTACTTTATATATGTATATATGAATTTATATTAGTTCTGGATATATATTCGGAATGGTGTGGTCCTTGTCTGGGCATGGTGGGCAGTCTGCGAAAGATCAAACTTGAGCTGGGCGGCGATAATTTGCAGCTGGCAATTGTAAGTGACAAGGAATTTAAAAATATATAAAATACATTTTTTAAAAATTAAATTTTTGGAAAGTGCAAAGCGGGTTCCATTTCCTATTTGGAAAGATTCAATAAGAAAAGTGAACCGACTTGGATGTTTGTAGCGGTAAGTATTTCCAAATCTTTCAGTCTATCCATTTTATTAGAAGATTTTTTCAGTTTTGTCTCGAAATAGAATTTTTGAGAAAAAAGAAAATTTATTCTTCAAATATCTTAATACAAATCGTAGCAACGATCGATCGTTAATTTATTTTTAGTATACAGGCTACTCAATTTTCAGGGAATTTTAATTTTAACGATTATATTAAAAATCAAAATATTTTTAGTACAGTGATGTTTTGATGGGGGTTTCTTATATTAATCTTTTACTCAATTAAATCCCGTTCTAATGATGCAATAGTTTCATTAACCCATTAAGTACCCATCGAAAATTTTGAATCTTAAAAAAAAGTCAATTTTTCAACTTTTTTCCTAGATTTTTTCCAAAAATTATTTTGATGCAGAAAAATTCTTCAAACAATTCTTAGAGTGATTGCAAAAAATTTTCACAAAAATATTTTTGCTAGTATTTTTTATAGTTTTTTGAAAATCCCTAAAATTACGATTTTAACCCCTTTTTCCTACTTTTCACAGTTTTCAAAAAATTATAAAAAATACTAGCAAAAATGTTTTTGAAACATTTTTTTTGCAATCACTCTTAGAATTTTTCTGCATCAAAATAATTTTTGGAAAAAATCTAGGAAAAAAGTTAAAAAATTGACTTTTTTTTAAGATTCAAAATTTTCGATGGGTACTTAATGGGTTAACAAAATTTTTCCATCATTAGAACGGGATTTAATTGAATAAAAGATTAATATAAGAAACCCGCATTAAAACATCTTTATTATACCCAAATTTGACAAATTTATGCTGTGAAGACATAAGTGGTTCACTGTATATCATTATTATTTATTTCTAATTTGATAAATAACTTTTCTTTTTTAATCTATTTTAAAAATTGTTTTAAAATTGTAATTAAATTTAAATTTATTTTAAACAGAGTTTTATCTATTTTTATATTTATATTGACATACGGGCTAATTTTAAACTTAATTTAAAGATGTCAAAAACTAAGTGTTTTGAAATAAAAGTTGTTTTTTGGAATAATAGAATACATTTTCAACCTTCAAAGTAATATTCAAACAAAATATTTAGCGAGCCTAACCAATTAATTATAACCAATAAATTAATAATTTGAAGTAAAAATGTGTGTAAAGAGTGTAACGTTCGCAACAGACAAAAATTAAAATTGACATTTCACGAGACAACTTATCATTAATTTTTATGAAGCTATATTGATATGCTTAAATATTCCACTTAATTTTTTTTAAACGGATATTTTTTGTTTATTTTGCAAAGTTCGCATAAATATGTTAAAATGCACGATAACCTAAAATCGTCTTCCATTTTTGGTAACGTGCGAAAACGAACTTTCAGCAAGCTCAATTTTTTTTTTAGATTTAAATGTACTTCCAAAGCTCTGAATTTTCAAGCAAATTTCATTTAAATTTACAAAGCTGAACGGGAGCTGCATCAGTCTAAAACTTAAAATACATATGCGTGCGAATGTAACGTTCGCAACGCTGGATTAGCCCATATCTTTGTAGATGAAGGCAGCCAATTATTATACAGAATATAAATTGATGATCAACTTTAACTGTTATTGAACTACAGTCGAACTTCCCTAACTCGAACTTCTCGAACTCGAACAAAATCGAGTGGCAAAAGCGTTTACGGAGCAAATTTCATACAAATCTACTTCCGTAACTCAAACTTCCATAAGTCGAATTTTTCCGTAACACGAACAAAAATATTGGCCCGTGCTTCTGTAAGTCGAATTTTTCGGGAAAATCTCTAATAAATATTGAATTTTATTTTCGTTTCTAATTTATACTTTTGCTACCGTCTCGTTTGGATACGTAATATTGATGTACATTAACATATGGTGATGCAATATGATAGAATATTGCATCAACAATTATTTAGGCTGGTGAATTAGCTATAGGAAAGATGTTCGAAATGTACTTCTCGCATTGTATTAAAATGTTTAAAGAAATATTCAAACTTATTATTTAAGGAATATAAAAGTAGACCACATAAATTGAAGTTGCTGAAAAATATGATATCTCAGCAAAAACAGTTTTCATTATATTAAAAAATATAAAAGTTAATTATGATGATATTTGAATCGGGAACTTCTTCTGGATACAGCAAAAGTACGAAGAAACCAATTTTTGCGAATATTGATCAGGTTTTGAACAAACTGGAAACCTTTTCTATTGAAAATAACAAGAAAAATTTGCAATTTGAAATGTATTTATGAATAATTCCTTTGTAGTTTCTTTTAAAAAATTAAAAAAAAAATTCCCTATCTCGAAGTCTCGCTAGCTCGAACTTTTTTCTTGGAAGTTCGACTGTATTTAGAAAAAAAATTTACTTTTAATTTTGTTTTTTTAAATTAGAAATAAAAAAATTAACTTTTTTAAACGAGTATCTCATCTTACCTCATTAGTCTAGATCAGCGGTGGGCACGAAATCTGAATTCGGGAGCACTACAACAACATCAACAACAACAACCCCATTAGAGCCTACCTAAGTTAGCAGCCGCTGCTCCCGGAGCCATGCGTGCCCACCGCTATTCTAGATAGCTGTTTTGAGGTTTAACTTTTTTGTAATCTCATAACATATACTTTCAATTCCTGATTTGATTTTGCCTTGATTCCTTGATTCAGAATGGCAAGGCAATCAATATAATGTTTGGCACTGATGTGCCCAAGCTGGTTGCCATGATCACCCGCGAACTGGAGCTGACATTGGCCAAGGAACCTCACGTGTTTTATGAAATAACCGAATTGCAGCCAATTGAATTGGAACAATTGCGAGTTAAGAACGAGGCATTACAGTTGGCCGAAAGAATCGAACTCGAGGAGAGCAAAAGGAAACGCATCGAGTATCTGAGATTTGTAACCGATACGATAATGGAAAATCTGCCCGATATTGGCATAACGGTATTTGGGCCGCAAGTGAATCGGGATATGTTCAAGAAACTCTCCGAACCCGCAGATCCACTAAAAATCCAATGCAAAGATCGTAAGGTTTTCACAATAACACAAAATGATTTCAATACCGTGAATTTTGCGGCGGAGAATCCATTGGAAGTTGAGGTCCAAAAGCATCTGTACGATAAGGAATTGCTAATGTGCTTCTGGAAGGTGGAAGAGTCGATGGGCAGTCCTCCAACTGTGCTCCATCAGTATGCCCATGAGCTGACCAAGGAGACCATCAAGCCACCCGACGAATTCAACGAGGAGGAAACGATTCTGCCGCCCCTCATTGTGCCCATCGAAATAACCATAGAGGTACAAATTGAAGGTGGGTACGAATACGAATTATGACAAATAAGATACAATTTAAAACAAAAAGATTGGAAAAAAAGGAACCTAGACAGCAAAAATTAAATTAAAAATATATTGGGAGGCCAAAATCTAGGTAAAAACGGTATTTAAAAATTTGTATAAGAAAAATCACAGCATTTAAAACAGGGGTGCTCAAAGCCAGCATACGAATGAGTTCGCACCAATACTCACACAAAAAAACACCAATACAAAGAAGAGAAGTGCAAACTTGAAGAAAAGACAACAGCAAAATCACATTGAAATTGTTGTTGTTCAGTTTTCTTGCGCTTGCAAGCACCAATCAAAGAAGAGAACAAAACCGGTTTTTGTGCTGCGCATTGCATACACACGAAAATGTTTGCATGTGTTGGTATTTTGTATACTCGGCGCCGTGCATGTATACGATATTTTGTTTCCTATGCTTTGAGGAATTACAAAAACAAATGAGGCCGAAAATCAATGGAATGAGCAAAAGCTGAGCACCGCTGATTTAAACAAACATTTTTAAAAAAACGTGTTGTTTAATAAAAATAAATTGAGTACCAATGTTTTAAGAAAATTAAAAGAAGAAACAAAATTTGGGTGTTAAAATCTCGGAAAAGCCTCAATGAAAATTATTATCACAGCATTTAAAAATACAATTTGGAAAATAAAACTTAAAAGCAGATTATTAAAGAATCAAAACTTGACAAAATGATAATAATTTAAAGAACTTAATGAATTGGAAGGGCTAAAAATAGTAAAAGTCACATTAAAAAATAAATTCATAGCATTTTTAACTAATATTTGGAAAACAAATTATGAAAGAATCAAAGTTAGAAATAACGATAATAGGAAATTTAAAGAACATAAAATAAAATAAAACATTCAAAAATATTAAAAAAAAAAACCCCCCACCATTTGAAACCACAATTTGGAAAACATAACTAGGAAGCATGTAATTTAATCAAATTTTGAAAAAAGATATTAGGAAATATTGAAATATTGATTCAGTTTTCAAATTTTTTTAAAAGAAACTATGTATCAAATAAAAACCAAATTTAAAAGCATCTTCAAATAACAAAGTTACCTTTCCTGATATCACTAGAAATCGATTTTCCTCATTTTGAAATATAAAGATATTTCTTATATAAATTTCCAAATTTGTACACTCTTAAAGATTTTCTTGGTAGCCTTTTCTATGATTGCCTTTTTATCCATTCTTATTACAATTTCCTAAAATTTTGTTCTCAGTTCTTTTTTTGTGTTTTTGGAATTCTTAAATTAAAGTTTTCGGAATTCACAGAATTTCACACTTTGTAAAAGTCCTTTTCATCCATTCTTACTTATAATTTCGTAAAATTGTATACTCAGCTTTTTTTGTTGTCTGTTTTTGGAACTCTGAAAAATATATTCCGAATTTATTTGAGATACCGTACAGAAAACAGAGAAGTTCTTGAAATTTTAAAAGAAGTTTCCGCTTTTGAAAAGTATTTTTTAAAGCAAAAATTATTTAGAATTTCTTAAAATTATAATCTCAACGTTTTCGTAATTTTTTTCTGAATTCTTAACAAATATTCGGAATTTGATGTACAGAATATAAAAGATTTCTTGAGATTTTAAAAGTATTTTCCACTTAAAAAAAGTAATTTTCATCCAATCCTGCAAGAATTTCTTAACTTTTTTTAATTCCTAAAAAATATTCAAAATTTCAAATGAATTTTCCGTTTCAGAAAAAGTCGAGCCCGAGGCAGCCACAGAGACTGAGGAAACCAACGAAGAGAATGTGGAGGATACTGCCGATCCCGAGGAGGAGGAAAGTCCCAAGAAACAAACGCGGATTATCAAAATACCCCCAATTTGGGTGCCGAGTGATCAGCGTACCCATGCCGCCCTCATCTACACATATTTCCGTGCCCAGACCTCGACCTTCCTGCCACCGGATCCCACGCCTGAGCCACCGCACATCGTCATGACCTTTGATGCCTACAAGAAGAAGGATCTGATGAATCTCGTGGATGCCTGTCGGGATGATGTGCCCCTCTATGGTTTCTTCAACAGTGATAATCCGCAGACAGCAACATTTATAGCAAATTCCGTTGATAAATATAATGCTAAACCTTATGTACCGTAAGTTTGTAAATATTTCAGCAATTTGTTTTAAAGGGGGGATTCCCCATAAGTGTATTTTGTATTTCTCCATTTTTGAAGCACTGACAAAATTGTGCTCAAGGTTAACAAAGTGCCGGGCGAGACAATACCATTGCTGATGGAATACGGTCCCAGCTATGTCAGTCCCAATTCTGTGGTGGGCTTCAAGGAGGCCGCCAAGTTCTTTCCCCCCACCTACAAGTCGGCGCTGCAGGAAGAGGCTGAACTGCACGCCGTCAAGGCGGAGAAGCCGAAGAAACGCAAAAAGGTTCTCGTCAGGTTTATTATTATTTAGAAATTTTTTAACTCACTTACAATTTAATGATTCATTTTAAAAGTTTAAAAAATAATCAAAATTTAAAAAAAAAAACCCAAAAAAAACAAAAAAGGTCAGAAAAAACACAAGTAAATTATTAAGGGACTGTAATCAATATAAGTCTTATTATTATTTAGAACTTTTTGATTCACTTACAAGATAATGATTAATTTGAAGTTATTCTTTACAATTCAAAAAAGTGATCATAATCTAAAAAAACCTCAAGAAATGCAAAAACGTTTAGAGCAAACCAAATAAATAAATCAGGAATAAGTATAATCAATATACATAGGTTTTATTATAGGAATTAGAAAATAAAGATTATTTAAAAATTTGTTGACTTACTTAAAATTTAAAAAAAAAAACCCCAAGAAACGCAAAAGGGTTAAAAAAACGAATACATTACAAATATAAATATATTATAAATCTGATTTGTATAAGATTTATTAACACTTATAATTTTTTGAGTTATAATAACCAGTTCAATGCATAGTTATTTAAAAAGAAAAGCCCAAAAGCAAAAAAAAGGTTCACAGAAAAACAATTAATTTCATCGGGGACTGTAAGCATTATATGTACATTTTTTTTTTAGAAATTACAAACTAATGTATTTTTAAAATTATTTTGATTCAATTACATTATAATGATACATTTTAAGTTATACTTTAAAATTCAAGGAATAATCGATATTTTAAAAGTTTTTTTTCTCAAGTCTAATAATTATTTCTCAAGAAATAATCATTACTTTTTGATAAAAAAATAATCAGGGGTGCCACAGAAATCGCATTTGCTTGAATTTGACTTAAATTTATATGAAATTTATGTCAAATTCAAGCGAAAGCGATTCCTGTGGCACCCCTGAATAATTATTCCTTGAGTTTTATTTTTGAGTAAAAATATTCATAAAATTTGAGAAATAATAAAACTCAAGCTGCAATTTTCAATTTTATTAGTTTAAAAATAAACTACCCATTTCTTTTTGTAGAATAAAAAGGGCGCCGATGCCGAGGACAATGGCCAGGACAACGCTGGAGCCCAGGACAATCAACAGGAAGCCGACGAGGCGGCCAAGACGTCGCCGGAGGAAGGCGCCTCCACGACCAGCAGCGGGGAAGACAGTTGCGAGAGTCGCCCGGCGACTGCTGATGGCAACAACTTGTCCACCGAGGCAGCACAATAATTCCCAATCCTCACCAGAAATACACAAACGTTTTTCATTTACCAAACATAAACTATCAGATATGAAATACATTAACAAATGTTGTTTATTTTTCTATAAATTCTAGAAAAGTTCATTGAATTGCATTTTCCAAAAATTAGTTGAATAATTATCTTTGACTATTTATTTTATTAAAACGAAAGAGAGTTAACTCTCACAGCTTTCGTGCAGGGATCAAGATTGTTTCTTAATTACAAAATTTATCAATTTTATAGAGTTCAACACTCTCCACTTCATGGACAATTTTTGTATTCAACGTTTGTTTTAAATCGTTTACTTTAAGTACATACATTAGGTAAATATAACAATAGTATCAAAATAAATCCTTAATAGTATAGATTTTATATTAAAAAATTGATAATTTAAATCTCAAATTTTTCAATTACAAAATTGATCAATTAAAACTCCACTTTATGAAATATTTTTTTTTTAATGTTTGTTTTAAATTATAAATTTAAGTACATACATTAAGTATGTATAACAATAGTATGAAAATAAATCCTTAACAATATACATTTTAAATTACAAAATTGATCAATTAAAGCTCCACTTCATGAAATATTTTTTTTTTAATGTTTGTTTTAAATTGTAAACTTTAAGTACATACATTAAGTATGTATAACAATAGTATGAAAATAAATCCTTAATAATATAGATTGTAATTTGTTCAATTGTTTTTCAATTCTATACCTAAGGTACTTACATTAAGTACATGTAAAAAAAAGAATTAAAAATAATCAAATTACATAGAAAATTATCCAAGAAATGAAAGAAGTTTTTCAAAATATTTTCAATTATGTAAGGAAGTATAGATTATTGAAGAAATTATAGGAATTCTTTCTAAATATTTGCAATTATCCAATAGAAATTGAAATCTTAATCTAGTTGCCAATTCAATTGCCTTTCGATGAACGTGAACTGTATTTGTACTTTGGTATTAGAGGTCGCTTTTGGTAGCTACCCTCCAGGTATTCCCAGACGCGTTTGCGGGCCTTCAATGTGCGCGTTGTCTCCTCCGGCTCTTCGTGCAGAATCTTTTGGCAGTCGGCAAGAAGTAATTCCAGATCCTGACTAGAAGATTTCTTAGGTTCAGCTGCAGTTTGTAATTTAGATTTGGTAATTGCCTCATCGATTTGAGCGAAATCGATGTCAATGTCGGGTCCCCAGACGGATTCATTGTTGGATGATGACATTGATTGTTCCACAATTTCATCCAGCTCATCAAGATCAATGTCAATGTCAGATCCCCAGTCTAAATCCTGATCTTGTGGCCTGGAACTGCAGTTCTTTCTGGGCTTAAGTAGCTTTGCCAATTGCGGACTTGGTTCGAGAACAATGCTCTTGGATTCAGTCTCATCGTTGTCCAGCCAACAACAACCCTTGAGCGTCACGTTTGGCAGGAGGAAACCAAAGGCGCAATTGCCATTCCTTTGATACTCATCTTGGATGTAACCAATTGACTTTAGATGCTCGGCGAGCAACTTATAAAAGCCAACTGATCGGTGTGAACCTTTGGCAAAGTGCTCATGCTGACGGCAAACGCTGCTGACGCACTTGCTCCGTGATCCACGCACGGCAAGTATCACTTTTCGCAATCCAACGCGGCCATTGACGTCACGCAGCATGCCCAGCAAGAGTCTTGACTCTTGGCTCACATCCAGCTGGTCAGATTTCTCTTGGATTTCCTCAGATTTCTTGTGACGCGATTTGCGGCAATTATCACAGCAATTGCGACGCCACTGCAACGTGCCCAATGTGGCATAATCATCAAAATACTTGAGTATAAATCGACGACGACACTCGCTGCTCTGTGTGTATTCCAGCATGCTCCTCGCCAGCTGTTGCAGCTCCAGACTTCGCTGTGCTGTCAGCGGTTGACTCTGCTGCATTCGCTGATGGGTCGCGGCATCCGATTCGCCATAGAAGAGCACACACTTGGCGGGCTGGCTATCACGCCCGGCACGTCCAATCTCCTGGTAGTAGCGTTCCAGATCACTGGGTGCCCCATAGTGCACCACCAATCGCACATTTGGCTTGTCTATGCCCATGCCAAAGGCTGTCGTTGCGGCAATAATCCTCACATGATCTTCGCTAAACTCCTGCTGATTGCGACGCTTCTCCGCCAGCGTCAGTTTGCTGTGATAACTATGACAAGGCATCCCGTGCAGCGTCAACTGCTTGGCCATCTGCTCCGTCTCCCGTATGGTATTGTTGTAGACAATCACCGAGCCATTTGCCTCGCTCGCCCAGCTGAGATATTGCTGTAGATCAGACCATAGATCCGTGCACTTGGCACGCACCGTCAACTCCAGATTGGGGCGATCCAGGCCGCTGCACAGGATCAGAGGTTGGCGCAAATGCAACTGCTCGCAAATATCCTCGCGCACACACTTGGTGGCCGTGCCCGTCAGTGCCAGGAGACGCACCTGCGGCACTGCCTCCCGCAGCTGACTCAATCGACGATACGCCGGACGGAATTCGTGTCCCCACTTCGAAATGCAATGGGCCTCATCAATGGCAATCAACGCCAGATTGTGGCCCAAATCCCGCAACAATTTGAGGCCATTGCCACGTGTAATATATTCCGGTGTTGCATACACCAATTTGAATTGCAGTCCGAGGATGCGCTCCTTGATCCCGCGATCCTCCTGCGCTGTGCCCAGCAAACAGGCGAATTCTTGACCATTCGATTTGCCATTCAAGGCATTCACCTGATCCTCCATTAGAGCGATCAGCGGTGATATCACCACAACCACTTTGTCTAGGTAAAACGCTGGATACTGATAGGTCAGGGACTTTCCATAACCAGTGGCAATCACGGCGCAGACATCGCAGCCTCGAGGCTCGTTCACAATTGTGCGTATTATTTGCCATTGCAGTGGCTTAAACGTGCTCAAACCGAAATGCTGCTGCAGACAGCTAATGTACTTCTTTGGTTTCGGCTGCATATATATGTGCTTTCATATACATATATTAACTCGTATAATTCTAAAACAACAAAAACAATTAATTGTTCTTATCAGAATCCAACTAGAGATGCGCAATTTGGCAGCACGTGCGAGCACATTTTACCGGTACTCAACATATGATAATTCTCCACCTTTCCATGTGTTTGTGCAACCATACATATGTAATAAAGTGGCTTTTGTACACAACTGCATGTTTGTTGTGATAATAAAAACAAGTGCATTTGCATACATTGCTCTTCTTTTATCATTCATCTATCATTGCCGGCAAAGCTGCCGCACCACTTACTCCAGTGTGCTGCAAAGTGCGCTCTCTCGCTCCCGCCTTTAAAAAAGATCTCAAAGTTTGAGCTCTTTTCAAAGAGCGGGCAATCTGAAAGTGGCGATTTCGAAATTTTCAAGCTAGAATTTTGAAAATTTTACCAGAATTTTTGTTGCAATTTTCTCAATATTTTAAGATTTTTTTCACAACTTTTTTCTAACTTCGCAACGCGTGGGCCAAATTGCACCAAACCAATTTCAAAATAAAGTTTATTATTTTACCTAATTTTGGATTTTGTTGCTTTTTTGAAATTTGTTTTTAAAATATTTTAAATTGATTTTTCAAAGTTCTAGAGAAATGACATGGGACCAAAATTTCTATCGATGTTTGTGCGAGCGAGAAAGAAAAAAAAACAAAGAAACAAAAGAGCGAGAGAACGGACTAACATACATTTAACAGAACATACGGAGGTGATGTTAAATTTAACACCACATGTTAAGTTCGCTCCAGTTTCGCTGTTAAGCAACAGAGCTCTTCTTCTTTTAAGCTTAGTACGCAAGCTAACTAAATTTTACGCTGCGTAAAGTGCTCAATATTTAGCTGTCGACCCAGTGTTGCCAATGCAACTCGGAAAAATAACAGAAACTTGAGTGGTAACTCTATTCATCAGCGGCGGTTTATTTTAAATTTGAACATGCAGAACTGATTAGGATAAAAGAGGAGAGAATAGGCATTGAAAAATGTATATCAATGTTAATAGAGGAAAAATATGCGATTTCACGCAACCACAGAGCGTTTTGGGTGCACCCATCGATTTTGAACTTCTAATGAGGATTCACCATTTGTGTTAATGAAAAAAATACAAAAATATCTATAAAAACCATTTTAGCTTTCGTTCTTGCTTATAATCTACCAATATTCTCATCGTTATTGACCAAATTCAAATAGTCTTCATAGTTTTCACTTGTGTGCCAGACATTTATCTCCAGTATACCCAGCGAAACTCTAAACAGTTCGATGTTTCGCTGGGCCAGTCAACTGTCACAAACAGTGCTGCCCATTCTGTTACTTTACTTAACAGCTCTGTTATTTTCGTGAGTCTGCGGACACCCGAGCGTAGCTAAATGTCAAGAGCTTCTTCTTGATTTTACGCCAGCATTTTTTTTATATGGAGTTTGGGCTTACGCCAGGCCTTTTTTTGAGTTTGCGTACTATGCTTTATCATTTATCTATCATTGCCGGCAAAGTGCACATTTATCGATTACCCTATCGTTCTTGCTCACGAGTGAGTGTGAATGTCTGCTATCGATAGTGGTTTCATAAACAGTCAGCTGTTGCTTGGTATTGTTAAGCACTTAAGAAAAGTAGAATTCAACTAAATAATTATTTTCATAATATTGCAGTTTTAATTCACTTTGCTCTCATAATCTGCATTGCCGGCAAAGTGCACATTTATCGATTACCCTATCGTTCTTGCTCACGAGCGAGTGTATGTGTACGCTATCGATAGGGTTATCGCCGCAAGTCACATACACAGCCAGTCAGCTGTCCAAAAACATTTTAATTAAAATTGAATTTAGTTAACGTTTCTAACAGAAATCTGTTATTTGTTTTGTCCAATGGATTCAAATTTGCGTAATGTATGCACATTTCATATTTATTGCCACAGCAAACTGCTTTAATTCAACAATATTTGCTTGCAGCTGAAAGATTTCCTCACATTATACAACAAAGTGACGGAATTGTGCTTCAATCGCTGTGTTGACAATCTCAGTCAACGCGATCTCTTCGATCAGGAGGTAAGCATATATTATCGATATATTCTAAAAAAAAAAATAATAATAGTAAAATTATTATTAATTTGTGCAGAAAACATGCGTGGACAGATGTGTAACAAAATTTGCGCGCTTTAATCAAAATATGATGAAATCCTACGTTGATGTGCAAACAAAAATTAATGCAAAACGAATGGAAGAAGCTGAACAATTGGCCAAAAAACTGGAGCAACAGCAGCAGGAAGATCTCATCAAGGAGCAGCTAAAAGAGAAAGAGAAAGAAGTTGTCATATTTACGCCAAAGGAGACAACGGAGAAATTGTCCATGTAGCAGTCGCAGCAGCAGCCGCATGAGAATTGCAATGCAATGCCCCAATTGTTATTTGCAATACTAGATAGTTAAATACCAAAACAATAATACTACAATCGACGCTACACAACACTACTACAGATATCCTTAACCCGTCAATGCCGCGAATTTGTGTGCTTGCGCTCATTGGTTTGCCGGCTGCTGGCAAAACACATCTAAGCAATTATCTACTGGAAAATCACTTAAATGTAAGGGACTGGAATATTCTACACCTATGCTACGATGATTATTTTGATGTGGCAAGTAATCAAG
Source organism: Drosophila subquinaria (assembly GCA_037043405.1). Classification (NCBI taxonomy): domain Eukaryota; kingdom Metazoa; phylum Arthropoda; class Insecta; order Diptera; family Drosophilidae; genus Drosophila; species Drosophila subquinaria. The sequence continues at coordinate 10,085 of JBAMBL010002514.1, read as the reverse complement.
ACTATAAACAGCAGCGCAATAACATCTTTGAATTGTTAATTCAGCTTATAGACAAACTTGAAACTGGACATTTAAATGAGCTGCCAACAAAAATTCGATGTTCAACCAACAACAACGACAATTATATAATTATCTGCGATGATAATCATTATTATCGCAGCATGCGCTATAAGCTCTATCAATTGTCTCGCTCTAAATGCTGTATTTATGCACAAATCTACATCTGTCAAACTTTAAACTCATGTCTTCAGTCAAATGAGAAACGTGGGTTAATTGTACCCTCGACTATCATACAACAGATGCATGCTCGACTTGAGGAGCCCAGTGGAGACAATGCCTGGGAGTGCAATAGCTTGACAATAAACCACTTGGACTTTAATGCAATTTGTGAATTTTTAAAATCCTTGCTACATTGTCAAATTGATGAACAACCGCAGAATTTGACAAAAATCAAGCAGCAACAATTGCAAGCGTTGCCACATCAATTGGATTTGTTGTTGCGTTCGCGAATTCAAATCACAATGCGGGACAAATCCATAGAGACACTTGAAAAGCCAGCAAAAAGTCGCGCTTTAAATGAGAAACGTAAACAGATTTTGGCACAATTTCGACAGGACATCAACAACATCGATAAACAGACGGCAGCAGTTAATGATTTGCAACTGGAATACTATGTTAATTTGTTAAACTAGTCTAAAGATACTACTCTATAAGCTTCCATTGTTTACATGTACATACACATACATATATATTTACATAAAATGAAATCAACATGTAAATTCGTAATTTGCCGATGTTGTTAATGGTAGATATTTAAATATATCATTGGAAAAAAGTAGTGCTAATGAAATTTAATTTCACTAGCCTTGAAAAAATTAGTGCTAATGTCACATTTTTAAAAATTCTTAACATTTTATAAAATTTGTCACAATTTCAAATTTGTTTAGCTATTCTTTAAATTAAAAAAAAATTTCGTCATATTGCTCATTAAATTGAAACTTTCATTATTTTAGAATTTTCTAAAATTTAATCATTTGAAAACTTTTACTAATTTTTAAATTTAAAAAAAAAATTAATACACAGTCGAACTTTCCTAACTCGAATCACCATTATCAAAGAAAAAAGTTAGAGTTAGAGAGACTTCGAGTTAGGGAATTTTATTTTTTTAGTGTTTTAAAAGAAACTGTCAATATTCTCTAAAATAGGTTTCTTCTTTCTTTTGCTGTATCCAGAAGAAGTTCCCGATTCAAATGTCATCATAATTAATATTTCACTTTTGAATAAATATAACAGGTTGCAAGTTATATTTGTTTGTACATACATACGTATGTGTGAAATCAAAACCAAAATGTTTTTCTTGGTACATTTTTTATTATTCTCCTATAGAACTGAGTTTTTAATTAATAAAATATTCAACATAGCTTTATAATAAATAATACTATTTTCATCTCTTTTATTTTCAATGTTTATTTGTTAGCTTTTAACATATAAATATTAATAAGTTATAAAATATATTTATTTTACTAATTTAATTATAATAGTTTTTTTTTACTTTTATTTTCCATTTTTATTTTTTGGGCTTAGTTTTTAAAAAATAATGAATAGTCACAAATTATATTAGCTTTTTCCCGTTCTTTTTTTTTTATTGTTCTATTCTTTAGTAATGTTAATTTTATATATTTATTTAATTTTAGCTTATTTGATATATTAAATTATAAAATAATTTTTTGTATACATTTTTTACTTTATAAATTTAGGAAACGCAGGCTGTAAATATTAAATGCAGTCTGAAAAATAAGTATAAATTCAAGGCACAGCTTCTTGTTTTTTAAATTTTTAATTTGGTGTTTATTTTACAAAAGAATATATATTATTATAATTTATAATTTACATTAAATGGTATTTGTTTACACCTTTCGAGCGTGCTTGCGCGCGTGTGTGTGTGAGTATTTATGCGAGCATGTGTGCGTGTGTTAAAGCTCTCTCTTTCGTTACTGTGACCAGGATTTAAGCTTGCAAGCCGGCACACAGTATAATTATGAGAGAGGGAGAGAGAGCTTTTCACATTTTTGTTGTTTATGTTTTGGATTGCATTTACATCACAATTGTGTTTCTGTTGTCGTTCAATAAATATTTGTAGTATACGTATGATTTGCTTCTCTTTTTTTTTTGATTTTAGCTGTGTTGTTCTCTCGCTCTTGCAGGCGTATTAAGAGTGAGTGTTTTGTGTGTCTGTGTGTGAAAGCATAAAGCGCGCAGAGCACAAAGATTATTTCTATCATAAATGTTTAAATCTACATCAAGTGTTGCAATATTTGTTTGTACTTGTTTGGCTGTTGCTTTTTTTCATTTTTTTTTATCAGTCGCTGACATTTGACAGTTCGCCTTTGCATGTGTTGTGTGTGTGTGTGTGTGTTATGTCAAAAAAGTCTCTTCACTTTTGCTCTCGACGATCAAGCAACAAACATTTGGCAAACTTCACACAACGGACGTTCAGCTTCCTCAGGACGATTTCCACTGCAAAGAGTATAATAAATAAATATATGTTTGTTGTGTTTAAATGTATGTTTACTTACAACAAGGTAACACATGTGCGACATATAAACTGATTGCACTCGACACATGAATAGCCGCATTCCTCGCACAAATCAAATGTGCAGTTAGCACAAGTTCCTCGTATAAGTGTCAATCGCTGACAGCAAGTGGATAGGCGACGTTCCAGTCCTGGATTCGAGACATCGGGATTTAGGTCACGCAATATGATATTGCCATCGCCAATTAATTGATATTGGTCATACAAATGGAGTGCTTGTTGTTGTTGTTGGGACTGCGCTGGCTGATTTGCAACATCTTTGGCTGCATCGATATTTGCAGCCGCTTTGAATAGCATCTTTGTGGTTTTATCTGCCATTTGCACAAATGTTTAAATCAACAAATATGTATATAGATAGATTATCATATAAAATTAATGGTACGCACCGTGCACCGCTTTCATTTTGTCTGGATCACGGAAATCGTTGATTTTGTCATTGACCCAGACTTTTGTTTGAGGAACATTATTATTGTTACTCTCATCGTCTTCGGAGCGCAGGCGTTTCAAGGGATTGCTTTCCATTTTTTTGTTCTTTTTTAACTTACGTTTGGCAGGAATTCAAATATATATTTTCTTCTTGTCCTCTCTCCTTTTTTTGCCGGTCTTTTTCTTTTTTTCTCACTGGTTTTTGCGCCGCTGCTGCAACTGAAAATAGAGGTGGAGAAACATCAGTGAAACATCGATGTCGTCGATGCTTGCAAAACATCGGAGCCATCGGTGTTTTTGGTAGGCCACTATCGAATGTTTTTATGTACAATAAAAATTAAACAATCCTGATAAAAATATTGCAAAGAAAGAATTTCAAAATATTATGAGAAATATCTTCAATACAAACCCTTATACAGATGAGATTTACAGATTTAAAAGTCGTGTCCAAAAAATGTGATGTGTTCAGCAAACATTAAAGCATCGGGGACAACACACACCTCTAATAAATAAATTCATTAATCAGCTGATTGTGGCAGCTTTTAATGCAGTGCAGTGCTGTAATTTGAAGCGTTGCCAGACATTGCAGCAATCGCTAAATGCAAAATGTATATCGGCGCGAAAGACAATAACTTACTCGCTTAATTTGAATATTAATTGCCAACAAGTTTCATTTCAAATACGCGTATACGAATACAAAAAAATTTAGATTTTAGTTTTTATATCTGATTTATTCGTGTGACGAACTCAAAATTTTACAAAATCGAAATGAACTTGAAATGGATATCGAAATAACTGAAGGCTGTGTCTTTATATAGTTAATTTGAATTTGAATTATATATATACTACATGCCTACTTCGATTTAAACATTAAGCATGTCATATCGTTTATTTCCATTGCGTCCCTTGATCAATTTTCTGATATCGTTATCGTTTTCATTGTCGAATCGAAAACGATTGATTGAGCCAGTTGCATTTGATTTGTGCTTTTGTCCCTTCTTCTTTATGGACATGTCCGATTTGGATTTGACAATTGGTGTCACAATTGCCAGACTGTTGAATTTTCTGGCAGCCAAACGAACTTCGGCAGCCGCTTCACGTTTTTTACGGACAAGCGCCAGACGTTCAATATCCGCCTTGATTTCACTCGCCCTCTTTTGATTTGTTGTTTTGTTGGTTGGATGTGATTTGTGGTTTTTTTCGGGACGATCTCCGATTTGAGTTTGAGAGTCTGTATGTAATTCCGAGCTCTTAGGAATTGTTCTTTGTGTTCGATTTGGATTTGATATTTCAATTAGTCCTTCAACAGCACCAGCCAATTTCTTGATCCTTGAGTTTTCAATGTTGTTGTTGTTGTTGGTTTTAATATTGTGGTTGATATTATCTTGCCGTGTGGCATTTCCATTCCCTTTATCAAATTGCCAATGATAGTTGCCATTGAGTTTCCATTCCAGCTCTTGCTCCCGCTGCAGTTCCTCTACCGGCGTAAACTGGCGGCTTTGACCTTTGTGGTTCAAGAACTTACCGCGTGGCATTTCTCTTTGATCCGCTTACGGTTACGGTAACGCGTTTCTTTTATTTCCTGTTTGCTTTGCTTATCAATTGATTTTCAATTATTTTGTATCAGTTCAGCTTTTTTACACAGTTGACAAGCCGTCTGCTAGCTAGAAATGAATTGCAATATCTATCATTTGGGCAATTGACAGTTAAAGCCATGGTAAAGCAAATATAATTTATATGTCGACTCTTAATAGTTTTACAAATTTTAAAAATTGAAATATTCAAATTTAAATTCGATAGACATATCAGAACTATGCAGCTATCGATAGTTTGCTGCTCTGTAAATAGTCTGCTCATGATTAGTGATGTAAAAAAGCATCGATGCATCGAGCATCGATTATTTTTCGGCGATATTTCTCGATGTTTTCCGATGTTTTTGTTGATGCCGATTTATCGATGTTGCATGGCGATGCATCGATGTTTTGCAAAACATCGCATGCCGCACTTTCAGCACGACATTTTCGCCGCTCTGGCAATGAGTTTATAGTAATTTGGGCAGTGTTTGCAATGCCTAAGTGAGTTCATTTATTTAGATTGGTCAGAGATACTATAGCTACAAGAAGGCTTACATATATCTTTTCAAAGTTATCATCAAATAGACCTCTTGTATATACATATACTGTAAGAAATTTTAGTTTCCTTCTAAAAATCGTATGGTTTTCAAACATTAGACATACATCGATGCATCGATGTTTCGACCCGATGTATCAACCAACATCGATGTTAAATTTTGAAAACATCGATGAGCATCGACATCGATGTTTCCACTCAAATTTACATCACTACTACTCATGATCTGACTGAATAAGTTCGTGGCCGTAACCCGTTCATTTGAGCTTGCTCAGAACGAAACAAAACAACTCTACGATTCGATACAACTCAAGTAACAATTTGTCGACGACATTGTCATACCGCAGTAATTAATATAATATCACTGGATTGACGCATACAGTAGCAGCAAAATAATTAGCAATAATAGCGGTAACAACAAGAGGCCCAAAGAACAAAACTAGCAGAACTGCAAACAAACATGTGAGTAATGCGCAACAAACACAATAAACCAAACACTCGACTCGCTGCTGGATGTATGACTATGTGTGTGTATGACTGTATGTGTGTGTGTGTGTGTGTGTTCGACATGCACTTTGTTTTTGTCAATGCTAGAAGTGTTGGTATCGGTTAGTCATACAATAAATTTCGACTTGAATTTTTCGTCAAAGTGTGTGAGAAGGATTCACAATTATTGTGTTTTTTTTTTTTATTTAGCTAATTTGTAAATTTGTTTGCATTCGTTGATCGATGATAAAATCGATAAACAAAAAGTGGTCCACGTATCTGTGTGTTTGTTTGTGTGTGTGTGTGTGTATGCGTGACGTCACTTGCAATTTGTGTTTAATAATAAATTGTTTTGGAATTGTTTTCTATAGTTTAGTTTAGACAAAAGAAGCCACATCCATGGCAGCCGGCACCACATTGCAGAAGGCCATCGATTTGGTGACCAAAGCCACCGAGGAGGATCGCAACAAGAACTATGCGGAGGCGTTGCGTCTCTACGAGCATGGAGTCGAATATTTTCTGCATACCATCAAATGTGAGTAACGCCCACGCCCACGCCCACTCCCCTCCTCCCTCTCTCTCTCTTCAGAGAGTACTCTCAATTAATACTGGTATCTGTGTGTGTGTGTGTGTGTTTGTGTCTTGGCAGATGAGGCTCAGGGCGAGAAGGCAAAAGATTCGATTCGAGCGAAATGTTTACAGTACTTGGACAGAGCCGAGAAGCTGAAGGAATACCTGAAGAAGGGCAAGAAGAAACCGATTAAGGAGGGCGGCGAGAACAGCTCCAAGGATGACAAGGACAAGAAGAGCGACAGCGACGATGATGACGGCGATGATCCGGAGAAAAAGAAACTGCAAAGCAAACTCGAGGGCGCCATTGTCATTGAGAAGCCGTGCGTCCAGTGGTCCGATGTCGCCGGCCTCGATGCCGCCAAGGAGGCGCTCAAAGAGGCCGTCATCTTGCCCATTAAGTTTCCGCAATTGTTTACCGGCAAACGCATACCCTGGAAGGGCATATTGCTGTTTGGTCCACCCGGTACGGGCAAATCGTATTTGGCCAAAGCGGTCGCCACCGAGGCGAATCGATCGACATTCTTCTCAGTGTCCAGCTCCGATCTGATGTCCAAATGGCTGGGCGAGTCCGAGAAGCTGGTGAAGAATCTCTTCGAGCTGGCACGCCAGCACAAGCCATCGATCATATTCATTGACGAAATCGATTCCATGTGCTCCGCCCGTTCCGACAATGAGAACGACAGTGTGCGTCGCATCAAGACAGAGTTCCTGGTGCAGATGCAGGGCGTTGGCAATGACACCGACGGCATTCTCGTTCTGGGTGCCACCAATATACCCTGGGTACTGGACTCCGCCATTCGCAGGCGTTTCGAGAAGCGCATCTACATTCCGCTGCCGGAAGCGCACGCCCGCCTTGTCATGTTCAAAATCCATTTGGGCAACACCACGCACGTGCTGACCGAGACGGATCTCAAGGAGTTGGCCGGCAAGACCGAAGGGTACGCTGTCTTTTGACCTTTTCTAATTGAGGCAACATCTACATCTCTCTCTCTCTCTCTCTCTCTCTCTCTCTCTCTGTCTGTCTGTCTGTCTATTTGCTGCAGTTACTCTGGCGCCGATATATCGATTGTGGTAAGGGATGCGTTGATGGAACCTGTTCGCAAGGTGCAAACTGCCACGCACTTCAAGCGCGTCTCTGGTCCCTGTCCAGCCAACAAGGATGAGATTGTCGATGATCTGCTGGTGCCTTGTTCGCCCGGCGATTCGGGCGCCGTCGAAATGAACTGGATGGATGTGCCCAGCGATAAACTATTCGAACCGCCTGTAACCATGGTAAGTGCCGGAGCAACTGCATCCCATTGTCTGTGTTTACGTGACTTTAATCGATGTATTTGATTTGCAGCGCGACATGCTAAAGTCCTTGTCACGAACGAAACCAACTGTCAACGACGAGGATCTAATAAAGCTGCGCAAATTCACAGAGGACTTTGGTCAGGAGGGCTAAGAGCCAGGTCAACAATGCCAATCCATCGACACCGCCAGCCAGCCAACAAACCAACCAAGAAACCAAGGAACAACCAGCACCATCAGCTAATTCTAATTGTTGCCTATTGCATAAATCGAAACACGCCCTGGCTATATAGATCTACAACGAGATCTTGATTTATGTCTATATAGTTTCTATGTTTTTTTTTTTTAACTCATATATTTCTGTTTCTGCTCTTTACGATATGTGCGAATGTATGATGATAGTATATACATGTATATGGTTAAAAATTATAATTCAAGTTTTGTCGAATGCTGCTCCAGTTGCAACACAGACACGCCCCCCGCCCCCTCACCCCCTCACCACACACACACACACATACAGAGAGTTGTGGCTGCAGCTGCTGTTGCAATGGCAAAAATGATAAATTTGTGAAAGAAGTTGATGTATTTTTTATACTCTTAATGTTAAGTCGTAAACCCGAAATGGAGCCGAATGTTATGCAGTTCAATTGTATCTATGCGAGAGTGTGTGCTCGGGTGTGTGCGTGTGTGTGTGTGCGTGTGTGTGAATCTGTGTTCGATTACCTTCACTCCTGGAACACCTGTTGAGACAGATAAATAGCCAGTTAGCCAACCAAGCAAACCAATCTTATTTTAATTGTAAACTATCGGGAAAAATAAACGATATTAAATTTAATAAAAACACGTCTGTGCAAGCTGCTTGTAAATCCCAGCACGACTCTCAGATGCCCTGTAATTTGCGCATCGATTGGATACTCACATCTGTTCTGACAAGCAAGTCTCGAATTGGCCTGAAGTTTTCCTAAATTTGGCATCTCAAAACATAAAAATTTGAAATTGTTAATAAAATTATTATAAACTTATTGTGATTTTAATTAATGCATTATCGAAAAATCATCGTTTCTTTGGAATGCGGGCTTAAAGAAAATAAAATAAAAAATAACTACAATCTCAAAATGAAACGAGTTAAGTTTTCTTGCACTCGCTTAAGTCTTTATCAGCTTATTTTGTATTTCTTCAAATATTATGTGAATTTGAGTTTTATCAATTACGTAATTCGTTTGATTTTTTGTACATACAGTAAACCACTATTTTCAAAAAATATTTTGATGCAGAAAAATTCTTCAAACAATTCTAAGAGTGACTGCAAACAAAATTTTTCATATTTTTGCTAGTATTTTTTAAAATTTTATGAAAATCCTAAAAATTACCCCTTTTTCCTACTTTTTACACAAAAAGTGGCTTTTTTGCAGTTTTCAAAAAATCATAAATAATACTAGCAAAAATATTTTTGAAACAATTTTTTTGCAGTCACTCTTAGAATTGTTTGAAAAATTTTTCTGCATCAAAATATTTTTTGGAAAAAATCGAGGAAAAAAGTTGGAAAATTGAATTTTTTTAAAATTCAAAATTTTCGATGGGTACCGAAAGGGTTAAAGAAAATTTTTCATCATTAGAACGGGATTTAATTCAATAAAAGATGAATATAAGAAACATCTTTATCCCATAAAAAAAACCTCTTTACGAGGTAAAAGTCTAGTGACGAAAACATTTTCATGCCCCAAAATTTCTGATATCCAATTTTGCGACGAATAATATTAAGTTTTACATATAAATTATTTTAAGCAAAATTTTTGCATTCGGCACTGCGCAATACAGTGAGTGAGTTTTATTTGGTATGAAGAATTGAGACATTTTAGCGCAATGTGCCGAGTGCCAAAATTTTGCTTAAAATAATTTATATGTAAAACTTAATATTATTCGTCACAAAATTGGATATCAGAAATTTTGGGGCATGAAAATGTTTTCGTCACTAGACTTTTACCTCGTAAAGAGGTTTTTTTTATGGGATATCAGAAATTTTTGAATAAGACATCAGAAATTTTGAAATTGCAATATTTTTTGACAGTATAGTTTTGTCAATTTTGTTTATTGTTTGTACAGCTAAAACAAGTGTCTGGCAACACTGGTCCCCTTTACAAACACACATGCCCAGCGCATAAGCTATCAGCACTCTTCAAATCTGACTGCTATGACACTTTGCCGCTGCTGTCCTATTCCCATTCTAAGTAAAATTTATATATTCAGCTAACAGGTAATTCAAAATACCTTTTTAACGATATATAAATCGCATCTGTAGCTTCTATAGTTTGGATGCTATGGGGGTTTCAATTTTAGCGGTTTTTAGCGATTTTCCGCTAAACTAGCGATTTTTTTAAAAAAGTCGTAGAACAAACGTTTCTAGATTTTTGAGCGGGAACAAGTCCTCATTCAAACTTCTAAGCTATAGGAAAGATTTGATCCAAACAGACAAACGGATCCTCTTCCAATTCAAAGTTAAACGTATATATTCAGTTAATAGGTTATATCTTCCAAACCAATCAACAAAACTTTATGTATGATATATCAAAAATCGCGAAATTGTACA
>JBAMBL010002513.1:0-15170 GCA_037043405.1 Drosophila subquinaria | reverse complement strand
GGCAATGATTGCCCATTAGTAATTATTAACGCAATTATTGTTGCAATGTTCTCAACGAAAGCCGTGTCACAATCTTTCTGCCTCTGCCTCTGCCTCTTCCCCTTTCTCTTTTTCTTCCTTCTCTTTCGGCTTTTCCATTCAAATCTAACGACGCAAATTAGCTAACGGAATTATGAGGCTCCAAGGAGTGCAAAGTTTGTTCGCCTTTGTTGCACTTTCCATCATCATCATCATCATATCAGTATAATCATTATCATAATCCTTATCATTATCATTATTATCATAGTTATCATCTGCAAAAACTTCGTCTCTGTCGTCTTGGCTTGGGCTTCATTTCAGTTTCTTATTGCAGTTAATTAAGTGCAACTTGAGTTTATTCGGCTAACCTAGCCCCCTTCCCCTTCCCCGCCTCCCACACTTGCCACGCCCCTTGTCTCGTGACTGTCTGCTTAATTTATGCGCGAAGCGATTCCCTCTTTCCATCATCCTTTATCATCCTGCCTCATCCCCATCCAGCTGGTTGATGTGCATGTCAAAAGCGCGCTGACAATCAGATGACAATTCCGGCCATGATAATCCGGCTAATTGGCTTAAACTTTCACCCACTGGCAAGCTGAGAAGATTGGCAGAAAGAGTGAGACAGGGACAGGGAGAAGAGTGAGAAGGGCAGCGACACAGACAGAGATAGGGGCAAGAAAGAGAAGGAATTGTAAATAATGATTATTTTTAATTCTTTTATTAATCGAAAAATCATAGACTTAAAATAGGCTTACATGAAAAGGATTAACATCATAATGAGCCTTCCAAAAAATTCTACATGATTTTTATACCCGTTACAAAAAAAATTAATAAAAGGGTGTATTGTATTCGTTGCAATGTACATATGTAACAGGGAGAAGAAGAAGCATCTTTGACCCCATAAAGTATATATATTCTTGATCAGCATCAACAGCCGAGTCGATATAGCCATGTCTGTCTGTCCGTCCATCTGTCTGTCCGTCCGTGTGAGAGCGCACAGACTTCTATAAACCCCACGCAGGTCAAGTTTGTTTCAAAATTTTGCCACGCCCCTTTCCGCCTCCGTTAATCACGAAAAGCCACCACATGCATAGTTTTCAAGATATTTAGATTTTTTCACTCATTACCGTTAGCTACTATTATTACCTATCATCCTATTAAATCGTAACAAGATCGGACAAATCGAAAGGTGGTAATGGCTGATTAGAGCTTTAAAGCAATATAAGTGCCTAAAAGCATGCAATAAATTTTTTTTTTAAATTTATTTAAGTAAGTAACGGGTATCCTATAGTCGGGAGTTCGACTAAAGCCTTTCCCACTTGTTTCATATATTTTTTTTATTATTATTAATGTGGCTTAGAATTATTTCAAAATTACGATAGTCATTATGAACAGACAAAGAAAGGTTGAGATATTATATAGGTGTTAGTATTTAATAATTTGAGAATAAGATGGAAATAAAAATGCTTAGAACAGACGTATTAAATGGCAAATAATAAGCTCCACACTATAGTAAACAAAAGTTTTTCGAAACACAATAACTTGTAATTTTTTTATTTTTAACAAAAAATATTTGAAATTCGTCTTTAGTTATGTTTTTTTTTTGATAAATAATGAATTTAGTTTTCTTGCAAAGTAAAGAATTTCTACAAATAAAATGTACTTATCGAGTTTTCGAAACCTAAAATAAATAAATGATTTCCAGATAGAGATGCAGAGTCAAAATTCTGTCAAAAATATTTAATACAAGTATTTAAATTACAATTTCTCAGGTAAACTTGAATTGATTTCTTGGCTTCGCGCCAGGCTTAAAGTCAATGGCGAAGCAGTTAATTGATTTGGACGCTGTTGAATGTTGTTTATTAAATAGCGACTGGTAATGAAGAGAAAATGGCGAAACTTTCACAAAATGTTCCCAGTCCTGAGCTGAGCGCAAATAAATCAAATGCGGCCGGCGTTGATTGCGATTCAATGAACTCGACACCCAGAATTCGTCGACTCCAAACGAGACTCAAGTTGAAGCTGTGGCAAGTGGCAAGTGGCAAGAGGCAAGTGGCAAGAGGCAAGTGGCAAGTGGCAGCTGCAGCTGCGCCGCTAATTTACTAACGTTAATTAATGGCAAAATCGAAAATGTTCGCTTTGAACTTTGAACTTTTCGCCACAATCGCCGCGACAGCGGCACTTAAAGCGTTGCCACCTCCGAAGCCGCAGCTCCTGCTCAAGATGGGCAGGTCTACACTGAAAAAAAGAGTAATAAAAAACTCTACTCAGCATTAAAATAGTCAACAAATTCAAAAAACATTTGATTTATTTTATGTAAACTTAGAGCAGTTTTAAAAAATTAAAATAATTTTAAATGACTTAATCGGATGATAGAATAAAATTAAATTACATGTAAATTGAAACTTAAGCTAAAGGAATAAAAGATGTGATGCCCATGCAATTCTCATACTTATCCTTAAATATCGGCCTATCGGTTTTGTAGCAACTACGTACATATATAATAAGATAAATGATTTAAACCAATTTTAAAAATAAAAATAATAGAAAAATAATAATTAAAAATCGTTTCCATCGACAGAACCGGGACTCGAACCTCGGTCTCCCGTTTCGCTTGACGCGCACTTATCACTTCCACCACGCCGCAACTTGGATTGAAGATGACAAATTCGATAAAAATTCTGGCAGACGAAATGTAAAATGAATTAATTGACCATTAATTCTATTCTATTTATAGAACTGCCATTAAAATATCTCGGACAAAACTGTTAATATCTTCACTATTTATGGCCCAATCGTGATGAAAGTTGGTGATTAGCTTCTGGGCATGATTCCACACCCGTTGATATAAAAAAAACCTATTAAACTTAAAAGCCAAAATAAAAGGTGCTGTCAGTTTTAGACGAATTACGCCCTCCACAGTGGGCGTGGCACAATTTTAACATAAACTTGTTCTGCCTGACATTATAGAGAGTCTTCATTCCAAACTTGGTGGTCCTAGCTCTTACCATCTCTGAGATCTCTGAGTCAGACGGACATGGCTATATCGACTCGACTGTTGATGCTGATCAAGAATATATACACTTTATGGGGTCGGAGATGCTTCCTTCTGCCTGTTACATACCTTTGAACAAACTTAATATACCCCCAGGGTATAAAAATCGTGCTTGAATCAAGCTCTTAGAGTTCCGGCATTACTGAATTTTGTGATTGTTTTTATTCCGATTTCCCGGTTATTTTTTGCAGTGTACAAGCATACGAAAATATTCTGGTTTTCGTTAGTAGCGGAAGCTTTGCAGTGCCACACAAAGGAAATGAACACTTTGCCTCAGTGGCTGGTGAAAGTTGCAAACAGCATCTCGGAAAAGTGGAATGGAATGGAAAAGAGAGGCAAAGGCGAAGGCAAAGAAAGTACAGTAAAGTAAAGTAAAGTGAAGGAAAGGAAAGGCTTTTAGTTTGCCACGCAATGCCCGAATAATCGAAATGGAAGCAGGTAATTTATGCCAAGAAAATAGAAATACTGAATGGGGATAGGAAAGGGAGTCGATATCGATATGGTAGGATATCGATATGGGAGGATAACGCACGCTTTGAATGGCAAAGCGATTTCAGTCGAGTGCCGGAAACGGATATGATACACAGAGAGAGAGAGAGAGAGAGAGAGAGAGGGACAAGGGGAATTGAAGGAATTGAACTGATGAAGCTGGCACTCAAGGTCTTGCCAAACATTTGATTTGACGCTAGTCACATTTTTCCCAGACGACTTCCAGACTAATTTTGCATGCAGCGCACAAAAGAAGCAACGACAACGACATCGACGGCGAAATAAACTCGAAACTCACCAGCAACACAAAAGGTGTGGACACTGTGCCTGAGAAAGCGAGACAGAACGAGAGTGATACACAGAAAGAGAGAATAGCATGGAGGTTTGCATTCACAGTCACGCAGACGATTGATTTGGAAACGAGCCATTGTCACGCTGTATACAATCGAGACTGCGACGTCGACTGCGACGGCAACTGCGACAGCGACTGCGACTGCGACGAAGAATGAGAGTGAGAACTCTGAAAGGATTTGCTTAAAGTCAGACAAACATTTGCGTGGCCAGGAGTTAAAGTCACTGTGTCCAGTGTCTGTTGACCATCAGCAACACGTACGCATTGGCCATGGCGACAAGTCGCAGTGCTCGACTACAAGCTACCCTGTGAAAATTGTAATTCGATTGAAAAAAATTGTGAGCTGTTTTCATGGAATTGGAACTCATAATGCTGCCGGCGTCGCAGCCGACACTCGTATAGAGAGAGAGAATAGATGTGTTCTATAAATAGCACATTCTGTGGCTTGTGCTCTCACGGTGCGTGCGCTCGGCTTTCAATGAGGAGAGAACGTACTGCGCTAGACTTTTATCAAACACTGCAACTAATGCTTTGCTCTCTTTACGTTTCCAACTTTAGCGATGCGACAGTTCGAATATGCTTTCAATTCATTTTTTCAGTGTAAAGCCGTAAAACGTTTTCGTTGACTTCGTGTTTCGCTGCTACGCACACAAGTGCAATTGTTTGATTGTGTGAGTTTCGACACAACTGCTTTATTTATTTTATTGGTGCACAGCCAGTTACTCAATTTGCCTACAAATCTAAGCAAAAACTCAAAATGGCATCACAATGTCGCTTTATTCTTCGTCGAGGAAAAAATATAAATAGCGTCCTGATCTTTCAGACAGCTGACATTTAAGGCCCTATTCTCCTTCAGCTTGCTGTTTTTGGACCTTTTTTGAAAAAATTCTCATTTAAAAACGCAAAAAGATATTTGAATTTTGTTTTTTTATTGAATTAGTAATGAATGAAAAAAAATAAAAAAATTTTTTTTGCCTCGATACGAGGGCTGTTCAAAAAGTAATGAGACTTCAAAGTTGGTGGTGCAAAAAAAAGGTGTCGTCACGGCGGCCACGATTCCGGGTCTCCGGAGCGTCGGAAATGAAAAAAAAAACCGGGTTATGATCAGCATAGATGTAATTCTGGCCCGTAGTAAAATAAAAATTTTGCGATTTTTTTTGACAAAATGGCGGCCATTCAAAAAAAAAATTTCAATTTGGACCCATTTTTTTGTAGTTTAGTGTAAAAAAAAAATAGTAAAAAAAATCGAAAAATTTTTATTTTACTACGGGCCAGAATGGTGACAATTCTACGTCGATTAAACTTTGTTTCATCCAAATCGGTTCAGTAGAACTGGCGGAATCGTGGCCGCCAGCTCGAAAAACGTGGTTTCGAGATAAACGCGTTTAAAGTTTTGACTTCACTTGCATTAACACTAACATTGCTGGATAAAAATGGCCATATCTCCTTAAGTATTTCGAATTTCTAAAAATCCTTTTAGGGGCATATTCACAACTACCCAAGCTATAAATAAATGCAAAAAAAAAAAAATCGAAAAAAAATTTTTGCTGAAAGAGAATAGGGCCTTAATTTAAATCACTAGTAAAAACAACTGCGCTGCTTCGAGTCGAGGCGCTGAACACGCTTAATACTTTAACCCACAATACCCGGTCCTGCCTGTTAGTGGAGTCAACAAAAATCTCTCAAAGTGACTATCAGCAAATTTCCTAACAGCATAAGATCTTTTTATACCCTCTTTAAGATAAGATATACGTACTTTGTATTTTATTTATTCAAAAATCAGTCATTCCTAAAATTTATTCATTTAAGGGTTTGAAACTAAAATACTCTATTTCTTTCGACACATTTAAAATGAGAACAGGGTATAAAAGTATTCAGACGGACACATTCAAGCACTCAACACGCACATTTTCACACTCTCACAGACACCCACACAATCACACACACACACACACAAACACACACACACACAAACACACACAACACACACTCACACACACATACACACACACATATGTATAGTCCACTGCAATTTTGGTAGTTTGAACACGAAATATTTTATTATTATATATAATTTGCTATTATGATGATTATACGTGGGATGTGGATTTGGATTTCGATTGCCATACGAATCCAAATCCAAGTCCATATCCCTGTGTGAGAATTCTGTGAGCATCTCCTGCTCAGTTCCCCCCACTTTAGTCTAGTCTCCCTTCCTCGTTGGGTGTTGCATACTTTATGGCCGTTGACGCAATCACAGCCAACTCCAAGTGAGAGTGAGAGAAAGGGGAGGAGACCAGACATTTGGACAGTGTTCTCACCAATTGAATCCATAGATTCGCACCCACGTTTATACACTCGAAACAGATGATGTCGACGACATGGGAAAGTGGAAAGTGGTGAATGTGGGAAAGTGGGAAAGTGGAAAAAGTCAATGCTCAATGTACACGTAACTTCGAATCCAACTCCAATTCCGAGGAGGTTTGGAGACGAGCACTTGAATATTTTCGAGATTTTATTGAAATTTCCATGGCACATTTAAAGTGTGCGAATGTATGTGATATATGTATGTTTAGGTAAAACGTGCTTATAATTCGCAACTTGTTCAAGCGTAAAAGCAAAAGCACAGAAAATGAGCCTTAAGCGTAGCGATCATAAGATATATAAATAAATAAAATAAATAAGGCAAAAATAATTGTATTGTAGTTTATTTATGTATTACCATCGACTTATTTCACTCGATTCATCGCGATTAAAAAAGATAATTGAATTTCTTTGGCTTCCTCTGGATTTCTTTTATGAGGACATCCAACAGTTATATTGAAAAATACTAACATAAATTAAAAGTGATATTAACTTTGATTTATCGCTTAGTTTTTTAATAAAATTACTTAGAATTAATCGTTATCGTTGATGAAAATGTTTGGAAATCAGTATTTTAAAAACAAGTGGGAAAGCTCCTGACTATAGGAGACCCGTTACTTACTTTAATAAATGTAAAAAAAATTTTATTGCATGCTTTTAGGCACTTATATTGCTTAAAAGCTTTAATCAGCCATTACCACCTTTCTATTTGTCCGATCTTGTTACGATTTAATAGGATGATAGGTAATAATAGTAGCTAACGGTAATAAGTAAAAAATCCTAATATCTTGAAGACTGTGCATGTGGTGGCTTTTGAAACAAACTTGACCTGCGTGGGGTTTATAGAAATCTGTGCGCCAAATTTGGTTGCTCTAGCTCATATAGTCTCTGAGATCTAGGCCCTCACACGGACAGACAGACGGACGGACAGACGGACGGACAGACAGACAGACGGACATGGCTATATCGACTCGGCTGTTGATGCTGATCAAGAATATATATACTTTATAGGGTCGGAGATACTTCCTTCTCCCTGTTACATTCATTGCAACGAATACAATATCCCCTTTTACTTATTTTTTAAGTAACGGGTATAAAAATATATGAAATAAGTATTGAAATAAGTATTGTTTAAGTATTAAATTCCTTAACCAACAGTTCCCAATTTAAAATATACATATATCTGTCTTTATCATGATGGTTTTCATTGTCGTGTTAACTTTCTATATATTTCTCGTTATGATTTTAATTTTTAGTTAATCTTTATATCCGATTATTCCTTCCCCTCTCCTTCTTTTACTAAAGATTCTTTCATCCCTTTTCACTCTATTTTCTTAACCCTTCAACTGTCTCAAAAGCAGCTCACTTTTTGCGTCTGCTTTGTGCCTCATCCTTAATCGCCTAGAATGCCAACAATATTAATTCAGAGTCGAAGAAAACTTCGCCATAAAGATACTTTGATAACTTGCCGTAAGTATTAACTGTGGGATAAGCTGTTCTCAAAGTTCAAATCACTTGAAGGTAAATCGTCTGCATTGAAATGCGATAGTTCTTAAGCCGTTTCACGGACGAGAGAGAGAGAGAGAAACATAGAGAGAGAGAGAGAGAGAGAATTACGAGTGATTCTAATGGCAAATGGATAAGGGAGGGGGAGTTAAGCATACTTAAGTCAAATTACAAAGTGTTGTTTGAAAAATGTCGACCAATATTTTATTGTTGCTGTTTACACACACACAAAGAAAGAGAGAGAGGGAAAACTCATCAGGGAAATGTGTGTGCCACAATCACCACGAATCAACAAGAGATACAACAGCTGTCGAGGTTTTTCCTTTGCCTTTCCCCATGATTTTCCTGATAATAATCAGTTGTGGAAAAGCAAAAGCATCCGAGGCGACAATGACAAACTGATATTAAAGACCCATCAGAATTTATCAAAAATGTATCGCAGAATTGCGCTAATAGAAAAAGTTCTGACAACAGCAGCAGGCGATGCTTTAATACCCTATAAATTATATATAAATTGGGTATTATAAATATGTTATTCGAACATGGTTAAGTTTATCATTTAAGAATATCTTAAGCTTATTTTGAAGATATCTTAATGAAATTTTGCATAATTCTGTATTAAAATCTAAAATTATTATTATTATGAAAAAGTCAGTAATTAAAAAATTGATAGATACAGTCGAACTTCCCTAACTCGAACTTCTCTAACTCGAACAAAATCGAGTGGCAATAGCGTTTACTGAGCAAATTTCATACAATTCTGCTTCCGTAACTCGAACTTCCATAAGTCGAATTTCTCCGTAACTCGAACAAAAATATTGGCCCGTACTTCTGTAAGTCGAATTTTTCGGGAAAATCCCCAATAAAGTTTGAATTTTTTTTTCGTTTCTATTTTATGCTTTTGTTACCGTCTCGTTTGGATATGTAATATTGATGTACATTAACATATGGTGATGCAATATGATAGAATATTGCATCAAAAATTACTTAAGCTTGTGAAATTGCTTTAGGAATGATGTTCGTAATGTACTTCTTGGTTAGCGCATCAGTGTACTAAAATGTTTAAAAATGTTTAAGGAAATATTCATACTTATTAGTAGTCAAGGAATTTTAAAGTAGACCAAATAAATCAAAGTTCCTGTAAAATGTGGTATCTCAGAAAAAACATTTTTCATTATATTAAAAAATGGAATATTTTTTATGATGACATTTGAATCGGGAACTTCTTTTGGATGCAGCAAAAGAACGAAAAACCCAATTTTTGAGAATATCGACAGGTCTTGAACAAACTGGAATCCTTTTTTGTTGAAAATAACAAGAAAAATGTTCAATTTGAAATGTATTTATGATTGAACGCATTTGTAGTTTCTATTAAAGAACTAAAAAAAAAATTCCCTAACTCGAAGTCTCCCTAACTCGAACTTTTTTCTTGGATAATGGTGATTCGAGTTCAGGGAAGTTCGACTGTAATTGATTAATTATATGGCAAGAAAAATCATTGTACAATACTTTTGACATTTTGTAAACTATTTGAAAACTTACAAGAAATTCCTTTTTCCTCTATAACGAACTCATTTTAAATTTTTGTAGCTTATTTTGAAATTTACTTGCAAATATTAATCTCACTGACTCTTCACTAATCTCTTCCTTGTCTATGCTCTATTAATTTAATTCTGCTTTACACTGAAAAATAAAATAAATGCATATTTGAGCTGTCGCATCGTTACAGTTGGCGACGTAAAGAGAGCAAAGCATGAGTTACAGTGTATGATAAAAGTCTAGCGCTGTACGTTATCTCCTCATTGAACGCAGCTCAGCGACTGACATCGGAAAGCATCAGCCGATGAGAGAACAAAAAGCCGAAGACACGCATCGTGAGAGCTCAAGCCACCGAACGTGCTATTTATAGAACACACGTATTCTCTCTCTCTCTCTCTCTCTCTCTCTCTCTGTACGTGTGTCTGCTGCGATGCCGGCAGAACTATGAGATCCTATCACATGGGATAAGCTTTTGGCATTTTGGACACCACTGAAATTATTATAGTAAACTTAATAAAAGCTTGATTCTTTATAGATTAATTTGAAATGTACTCAAATAAAATTAAATTCACTATTTCCCTTCTGCTCTCGACTCTTTTTTATAACTGTTTGGTAACCAAAATCCCAACTGTCAGCTTCTGTCTTTTAAGCTCGGACAATTGTTGTCACCCTGTTGTTGTCTTGGCTTTAAGTTGTTGCTTTTTCAGTTCCTGTTCCTGTTTCTGTTCCTGTTTCTGTTCCTGTTTCTGTTCCTGTTGCATGCTGAAAGAAGCCTGTGGCATGTGGCTGCCAATGTTGGCCATAAAAATGATTTAAGTGCAGTCGGATTGTTGCATTATGTGCCAACTGACAGACAGACAGACAGACAGACAGACAGACACTCTGACTGACTGACTGACTGACTGACTGACTGACAGAGTGAATGAGTGACAAGCTTTCTCTCTCTGTGTGTTGGCCATGTATCAAGTTGATGGGGCGTCTGTTGGGTCCGCTTCGTTATAGCCGTTAGCGTCTTTATTTAACAGACTGTAAAAACAACAACAACAGCAACAACAACAACATCAGCAACAACAACAATAGCAACAACATCGGCAACTTGCAACTCCATTTGCATCTGCATACTTAATGCATTTTCATTTTCATTTTCATTTTATTTCATTGCTTTAGTTTTGACCAAGCAGCCTTCTCAGCTTTTTCCCCCCTTCTCTCTCTCTCTCTCTCTGCCCTCTCTCTGTCTCTCTCTGTCTCTCTCTCTCTATCTTCTCTCTGGCTATTTGCTGTATGGCTTGTCTTGTGTTTGCTTACTTTCATTTGTTTACTTGTGTTTCATTCGGTTAAGTGCTTCCTTGATTGTTTTGCCCGCGCCTTTCAACTTCATCATCATCATCATCATCTTAATCATCATCATCATCATTTTGGCTGCACTTGAAAGCGGTTAAATAATCGGTAGAGCCCCACTCTACCATCATCTCCATTTGCTTTTTTTACACAGCAAAAAACAATATCGACCTCGAATTAGCCAGCAATCAGATTGGAAACATCCAGAATTCTCGGATTAAATCAATCCGGATTTTCTTAACCAATTAAGATATACTTGATTCAAGTTTGATTCTTAGATTTTTATGTCCGGGGCTCTGTCGAAACACGAAGTGAACGAAACGTTTTACTGCTTTACACTGAAAAAATGAAATGAAAGCATATTCGAGCTGTCGCATCGTTAACAGTTGGAAACGTACAGAGAGCAAAGCATCAGTTGCAGTGTATGATAAAAGTCTAGCGCTGTACGGTCTCTCCTCATTGAACGCAGCTCAGCGACTGACTTCAGAAAGGATTAGCCGATCAGATGCTTCGTGAGAGAACAAGAAGCCGAACACACGCATCGTAAGAGAGCAAGCCGCCGAACGTGCTATTTATAGAACACACGTATTCTCACTCTCTAAACGTCTGTCGGCTGCGACGCCGGCAGAATTATGAGCTCCTATCCCTTGGCATTTTGGACACCACTGCACACTGGTTCCTGTGGTATGGGAGAGCGCCCAAAAATACTTCTAGCTGAGGTAGAGGCTTGAAACTTAACACAAAATTTTTATAAACTTATAGTAAGATGATGTATAAAAATCATCCTGATCGGACCACCATATCATATAGCTGTCATATGAACGATCGGTCTGAAATCAAGAGATTGTATGAACAACTTTTTTGTTGTTCGAGACATCTTTACCAAACTTACAGAACATGCATATGGGATGGTTTTATACATCCTAACCAAATTTGGTTGAAATCGGACGACTATATCATATAGCTGCCATAGGAAATACATGTGCTTTTTTAAAGTTGAGGTTAGTTTACCTTTTTGTAAACTCTGGTGCAAAACTATAGCCGCACCCACTTTTTTGAGTATTTGCATAGAAAGAGTAAAGCTCGAAAAAAGATTTTAACACCATTGGAAAGAGCGTTAAAAATGAGAGAAAATAGTACGTGAATATATTTAAAATTAACATATTGTCTTTTCCTCGCTGTCAAAGGCGGAAAAAGTTTATTTTTCAACTGGACAACGCATCAATGCACGTCAACCGAGAGACGCGTTCTTGGCTTGAAGGCAATAATGTTCGGTTTTTGACTTTGGTTTTGCTCGGCCTACATCCTCCGGGTTCCTCTATGCCATATTCATTCAGATTGTATCAAAAATTTCCAACTACTTTGTCGGAGAGACCAATATTTTTGTCAATTTCTCAAAATGTGCATTTCAAACTTTTGGGCGCCAGGATTTGACCCATCCCGACATGAGGAAGCACTGATCCACTTGGAATCTTTATTAATTCGCCTTAAATAGTTACTCAACCAAGTGTTCGCAAAGAAAATCGCCGATAGCCAAACATAAAATAAAAATTCAGCTTGTGCGGCTATAATTCTGCACCTTGTCCAAAACGAAAATGCAACATAACGGTACATTTTTGCATGGAGAGTGTTGATGCTCGTCATCTATTTTCTCTCATTTTTAACGCTCTTTCCAATGGTGGTAAAATCTTTTTTCTAGCTATACTCTTTCTATGCAAATACTCAAAAAAGTAGGTGCGGCTATAGTTTTGCACCAGAGTTTATATAGCAAGAGCCACGGCACCTAACGGTAATTGAATTTAACATCTCATAATCTTCAAATATTAATTAATAATATACAAAAAGATTTATTGATTGCTGACTTTTGCTTCATAACGAAAACTCTAACGAAACACAACAAAGACAAACACAGAACGTCCAAAATAACTTACCTAACACAATACCGATTTACACAAAACACAGCAGAAAGCACATATAATTTTTGTTGTATAAATATAGTTAATACCTTTCTTTATAAAATTAATCCCTTCCATCGCACAATAACTTTGTTTTAAATGCTTTATTAATTTTTTTACTGACTGCTCACCAAAATAATATCATGCTGTCTCTTTCGATGATATTCTTGAAGAGGACAGTTAGAACAAAACAAAAACAAGAATACAGTTTAATAGCTAGACCAATTATTAAAAAGTGTTGATACATTTAAAGTCAAAATTTTAGCTTTGACTTTTTATTTTTGGCCTATGGGAGGAACCACTGTGCACGGCTCTATATGAATTTCTTCAGGAACATCAAATGCTTACTTTATTATTATGTTCATTTAAAAGTTATGCATTTCTGTCTTTTCTACTTGCATTTTAAATTGAATGATTATTTTTTTCTCAGTGTAGCACTGTCGGTTATTATCTGCTTGGCAGCTTCATCCACTGTTCACAGTTGGCAGCTTCAATCCGTCAGTTGTTAACAACATTGTTGCAGATTATGTGCGCTAACTGCGGCCAATTGCCCACTTACAAACACACACACACACACACAAACACATCTATACACACACATATAAGCATACATGAATACATGTATTTGGTTGATTTTGCATAGTTTATGCTGTTGCTGTTGCTGTTGCTGTTAACGCCCATCGAATAACCATAAATATTCATCCTTTATGCATACATTATTTTAATGAATTATTGATTTCGTTCAATTTAATGGAATCGTCTAAACCTAACGCCAACTCGTATTTTGAATACCCTTTAAAAGACATAAAAAATGTTAAACGGAAATAAGCAATTTTTTTATTTTTCTTTGAGGGCTCTTACCTTCCTCAAAAGCTTCAAGTTGTTTTAATTTTTGTGCTATAATAAAAATAATATTTTTTCTGTTGTTTTAAGACCCCGTACTTTAAAAAAGTATAGGGGTCTATTAACTTTGTCACAAAAAAAAATGTGCGTAACAGGCAGAAGGAGGCGTGGCAGACCCCATAAAGTATATATATTCTTGATCAGCATCAACAGCCGAGTTGATATAGCCATGTCTGTCTGTCCGTCTGTCCGTCTGTCCGTCTGTCCGTCTGTAAGAGCGCCTAGATCTCAGAGACTATAAAAGCTAGGGACTTCAAACTTGGTATGTAGGTGCGTCTATATTGTAAGCAGATCGAGTTTGTTTTAGATTTTGGCCACGCCCCCTTAAACGCCCACAAATTAGAAAATCTTAATTATAAGGACAATTTTAAAGATAGACATTCCTTATTAAGCATAGACGAAGATATTGTTACTTTCCATGTTTGCTGAAAATTTCATCGCGATCGGATAATAAACAGAGAAGATATTGAACAACTAAATTCTCCTTTATTTGCCATACTTTAGCAGCAACAACAACAATCAATGAATACAATTAATTACTTTTGACTTACAGTCCAGTAACAATGAAATCTATTACTGGACAATAGATTTCAAAGAGCGACTGTGGCGCAACGTGTAAAGACGCCTAGTCTTTTGCTTACATTGTCAGTTGTGTCAGGGGGTCGCGGGTTCAAATCCTGACACGGACAAATTTTTTTTGTTTTTAAAATCAATTTTTTTGTGTTATGTTGATATTTTATATAAGTGTTGCATTTTTATCAATTCAAAATGTTAGTATTTATTATTTGACCAATAAAATTAAGTTGTTAGCAGATGATCCCCAAATGTTTTTTTTAATTGTAGTAGTACATAAGATAGGAGTATGCAATATTAGTAATTAATTAGTAAAGTAAGAACATTTGTAAATACACATATCGATAACTGTTAATAGCATCTCTGTCAAACATATCGATAGTTCGAGATGTTCTGAGCGAGATGGCGAAATAAAGACAGTCTGAATATCGTACTTGAATAGTCTACATAATGTTATTAAATTTTAAAATGATGTTGCAGAAATCATAACTGGCAAAGAATAAATCATTGTAGTCTTAACATATCTGCATTTTGCATTTGTAAAGTTGGCTTCGGTGGCCTAAGGGGCAAAGTTCCCAGTAAATTAGCAATTAGTCGCGGGTTCAACTCCCAGCGAGAGCAAATTTTTTAATTTTTTTTTTTAATATTTGCAGACTTTTTAGATCATATGTAGGTCCCGAGCTCGAATCCCGGCTTGAACAGACTTTTTTATTTTTAAGATTTATTAATGTTTTCCTGACATTTTATATTAATGTTGCAGTTACATCAATTCAATGTTAATATTTGATTTTTTTTTGGTTTATTGTTAAGAGATGTGGGAAATGCTCTTATCGCTTTCTCGCTTTCTCTAATGCTTAAATCAATTTATTTTGTGCATCTGTTAAATTTGATGATGTGCTTTAATAAATCATTTATTATATCTTTAATGTAAATTGATATATGTACGTATCCTCAATATATTTGGGCGAAAATATATATATATTAAAATACGTTAAATGTTTGTAGCGACTTATATTACATGACTTTAAGCAGTGTTTGCTTTTGCATAGTAAGTACGGGGTCTTCGACAGTCGAGTAC
>JBAMBL010002512.1:0-42500 GCA_037043405.1 Drosophila subquinaria | reverse complement strand
ACTGAGTTATTGAAATTACAAGTTTGTGCACACACACACACACACACACACACACACATATATATATACACACACGCATCCGCTGTAATGAGCTGCCGCGTTTTGCGCGCGTTTTTAGCGCGTTTTTAGTGCGACTGCTGGCGCAGCTTTAACTAAATTACTAGAAATATGTCATGAAAAAGAGTAAAATGGGAGAAATGGGGAGAGTAATATAGGGAGCTGTGATAAGTGTAATTATGTGTGTGTGTGTGTGTGTGTGTGTGTGGAGAATAGCACATGGTCAGGATGTCCAAACTAACACAATAAAACAAAGCAGCGAAACACAAAGTCATCGAAACGTTTGACTCCTTTACACTGAAAAAATGAAATGAAAGCAGATTCGAACTGTCGCTTCGTTGCAGTTGGCGACGTAAAGAGAGCGAAGCATCAGTTGCAGTGCATGATAAAAGTCCAGCGCTCTTTCACTGAACGCAGCGCAGCGACTGAGAGCAGAGAGCAGCAGCAGATCAGATGATTCGTGAGAGCACAAGAAACCGAAGGGGCGCATCATAAGAGAGCAAGCCGACGAGTGTGCTATAAATAGAACTTACTCTCTCTCTCGCTCTGCACGTGTGTCGACTGCGACGCTGGCAGAATTATTTGCTTCTTTCCCATGGCATAGGCTTTTGGCATCAAGTTTGTATCAAGTTTCATGGAAAGCGAAGGACAGATGGATGGATCAAGAAGATATACATATGTATACGTTCTGGACCCCCTTCAGACATTACACAATTCATGACAAAATTATTATGTCCTCCACAAGAATATACAAATTATAAAAAAAAAAAGCAGCCACGAAGAGCAACAAAAATCAATAACCACCCGAAGGCAGAGGCATATAAAAAAAAATATAATTTACATATATGCGAGCTGATGTCTGTAGATGAGAGTGTCTGTGTGAGTGTGTGTGTGTGTGTGTGTGTGTGTGGGTGGGTGGGAACTGCGACTCAAGGTTGTGGCACAGCTGAGACAGCAGCAGCAGCGAAATCAAGTCGAGCCAGTTAGTCATGCTGCCTATGCCATTGTCATACCCGTTACTTGAAGCATAAGTGAAAGGGTATATTGATTATTGCAATTTGTTCACAACATAAAATCAATGACTAGAATACATATACAACAGAATAATGGTAATGAAACCATTTGAGCGAACAAATCAAAATCACAAATAACAATTACTTGTGAGTTTTATATTTTCGCTTGGGATTAATCATTATCATTGAAGAAAATCCTTAAAAATCTTTTAATAAACTTTTTTATGTAACTTTTCCTGGTATATTGTGTAACTTTTTTTTTTTTTTTTGGTAATTAACGTTATTAGCTATCATTCTATTGAATCGTAAAAGGATCGCACAAATAGAAAGTTGGTAATGGCTGTTTTAAGTTTTTAAGCAATGCAAGCGCCCAAAAGTATGCAATATTTTTTTTTTTAATTTAATTAAACACGTAAGCAGTATACTATAGTCGGGAACTCGACTGTAGCTTTTGCCCCGCTTGTTGTTATTTGTGGGGCATGCGTTGCCACACACACACACACACACACACACACACCTCAGAGACAGACAGAGACAGAGAGAGAGAGAGCTGAAATGGGCGACCAACTCGATATCGGAGCAAGGACAAACAAAAATTGCACAATAAGCAAATCGAACGACAGCTAAACAAATTGCAAACAACAACAACAACAACAACAGCAACACATTCACACACACACACACACACACACATTCTCTCTCTCTCTCTCTCTCATGCTCGTCACAGCGATTGTTCATTTTGCATGGTTTATTGAATTCAAATTACTTAATTAACTTGGCTTTAAGCGTGTTACAGTAACAAAATTGCTTGTAAGCACATTGACACACAATGTGACAATGGAGGACGGCCAGACAGACGGACAGACAGACAGACACTAAACACTGGTGCTGTCAAATTGTGGACAGCAAACACATGTAACGTTAAGTGGAAATCAACATGGAAACTATATTAATGGGACAGCTAATTGATGCGACACAGGGACAGGGCGTATAATGGAATAATGTGACCATGGAGGACGCATGTCAAATAGTGCAAAGTGCATATGGAAACAGTTGAAATGGAAAATGAAAATGGAATTACAAATTAATGAGATCTGTCTCTCAAAGGGGCAAAAAGAACAACAAAATAATGATAATAATGTGACCATGGAGGACAACTTGGGTAATGTGCAACAAGGTAAAAGTATAAAAATCAAACATAATTAAGTAGTTGTTGTGTTAATTTACCAAGAACAAATAAAAATATGAAAAAATAAAAAAGTGACCCTGGAGGACAAAGAGAGTTTGAGTAAATTTAGTCAATGTTTATCCATGGATAAATAGTGAGACAGACAATTGGAAGCAGCAGAAAGATAAAGATAAATAACACAGGCTTTCAATTATAAGAATAATGTGACCATGGAGGACGACTGTAGAAATGTGGAACATGGTAAAAGTATATAAAATAAAATAAATATAGATTTTAGAAGACAAAAAAGAACTGTCAATTTGCAATGAAAAAATATTAAGAAATGAAAATGTGACCATGGAGGACGATTGAAAAAAAAAAGGGAAAATGTTAATGTGTTGTATAAATTAATGAGCGGAAAATTGAAAGCACGGAAATGAAAATCAAATAACAGAGTCACAAAAAGAAAAAATGGAATAATGTGACCATGGAGGACGGCTGTAGAGATGTAAAAAAAAGGTAAATGTAAAATATATGAAAGAGGTATATGTGTAACAAGAATTCGAGGACAGTAAAGGTTTCTTAATTTACAGAGGTGTACAGATAAAGTTATAATAATGTGACCATGGAGGACGATTGAAAAATTGGGAGTATACTATATACAGCCATGCTCATACAATTGGCACAAAAAAAAAAGTATATTCTATTCGTCTATTTCTCAAAATGTTCATCACTTGATTTTACAATTTTGCATGCATCTGATAATTGTGTTCATGTACTATATGATTAACCGTTAATTGTTCCGATATCCTTATTGGGTTTTCTTTATATTTAATTTTCGTTGGCCTAGTGTGACTTTTGGGTGCTCACAGAATTGGCACATAAAGTTTGAGGAGTGGTTTTTTTCGTAAAGGGCACTTGGTTTTCATATTTTTTTCTAGTGTTCGTTAAATTTTATTAAACTCAATTGAATTTATGCAAAAATGGGCAGCGGAAAGACTTACACTGTTGAAAAACGTAGACTTGTTTATAAACTTAGTCAGTCGATAAAGAAATCGGCTGAAATAGCCCAGATAATAAAAATTTTCAGGAAAATGACCAATAATACACTTGCATTAGCCCAAAGGAGTACTTCATATTTAAATAAAAACAAGGTTAAGTAGCCAAAGCCTCAAAAGATCGATTCCAGCATCGACAGGATCATAGTGGGAAAAGTAACAGTGCCCATTTTAAGTCGGTTCGTGCAATTATGGTGGAAATCAATAAATAATATGGTCTTAACCTATCCAGAAATCTAGTGCCCAGAAGATTAATCAAAGCATTGCTCTTTGGGCCCATCAGAAGAAGAGTACCGCTCCTGTCAAAGCTGAACATAAAGAGACGATTATGCTTTGCAAAGGCCTACAAGGGCAAAGGTGCACCATTTTGATAAAAAGTGTTGATGAATGATGAAAACAAAATAAATTAGATGGGACTTGATGGTAAACTATTTTTGAGTCACCCAAAAAGCCAGGCTCTTTATACAAGATGCCCAACCAAAACCATCAAGCATTTTTGAGTCGAATACTGTGTTGGGCTGTATTTGCTTGGCACGGTGTGGGCCTGCTCGCCTAGGTTAATGATAATATGGACTGATTTCAATATTTAGACACTTAAAAGAACTCAATGGAATCTTATGTATTTGAGATTATGCCTGTGAAGTGGACTTTTATGCCCGACAATGACCCAAAGCATATTTATGAAGTGGTTTTACAAAGAAAAGGTTCGGGTTATGGACTCTCCGTCATAAAGTCCAGACCTAAATCCTATTGAGATCCTTAGGAACTATATTAAAGTGGCCGTTTCCAAACAAAAAATTTAAAACTTTGGATGATTTGTGGGCTGGAGCTCAACAAGCGTGGTATTCGATCCCAAGGGAAACTTGCCAAAAGCTGGCTTTAAGTATGAGTCGAAGATGTCAAGCAGTTATGGATAATTGTGGATATAGTACCAAATACTAAAGCCGAGTATTATTTTCCTTTCGAAAACATCAACCGTTAATTTGTAAAATTTATTTGTTTGAAAATGTGCCAATTATATGAGCAGTCAAATTTTGAGTTTTTCGTTGAATTATTTCATTTTTTTTACATAACAGATCTCATTTGAAATTTGTTTTCTTTTTTAATAAACTAACATTATTGGCTACAAAATGCCATTAAACTTTTGTACCTTACTATTACCATTTAATAAAAAAAATCATCTTTTATTTGTTTATTTTATTTGTGCCAATTATATGAGCATGGCTGTATGTGAGATTAACGTGTTGTATAAATTAATGAGCAGAAAATTGAAAGCACTGAAATGAAAATCAAATAACAGAGTCACAAAAAAATGGAATAATGTGACCATGGAGGACGGCTGTAGAGATGTAAAAAAAAGGTAAATGTAAAATATATGAAAGAGGTATATGTGTAACAAGAATTCGAGGACAGTAAAGGTTTTTCAATTGACAAAGATGTACAGACGAAGTTATAATAATGTGACCATGGAGGACGATTGAAAAATTGGGAGTATACTATATGTGTGAGATTAACGTGCTGTATAAATTAATGAGCAGATAATTGAAAGCACTGAAATGAAGATCAAATAACAGAGTCACAAAAAAAGGGAATAATGTGACCATGGAGGACGGCTGCAGAAATGTGAAACAAGGTGAATGTACAATATATTAACGAGGTATATGTGTATTAATAATTTGAGGACAGTAAAGGTTTCTCAATTGACAAAGATGTACAGACGAAGTTATAATAATGTGACCATGGAGGTGAAATATTCAGGCCAAACTTGCATAAAATTCCATTTCGTTGGCAAATTACGGCACAGGACACACTTTTGATAGATATCAATGCCAAACAATGGGAAATTTGTGCACATGTCTCAAAATGAACTCAATAAAAAATTGATAAACTAACCGTGTGGTGGAAAAGGGCACGGAATGGGGAAGGGAAATGGTAAGCGAAAGGGTGGGGAGTCGTAACTAGAACTAACTGGAAATAACCGTGTCATGTGCAGGCGTTCACTTGGTAAATTATGAACTCGAAAGCTGAAAATAATTGGCGTTTTGGGGCTGAAGAAGAAGCAGCAAAAAGAGAAGGAAACAACAACAACAACAACAACAAGTGAATATACTCGTTGTAACAGTATGAATGGCAATGTGAATATGTGAATATGAATATGAATACGAATAGCAGCAAGTACAAACTGAATACTGAATACTTATGCGGAATACATAAACTGCAAGTGCATTGGCATTTTCATACGAGGGTCGTCTAATGACTACGTCATAGTTATAAGTGCGAAAAATTCTTTTTTTTTTTTTTTTTTTTTCCACAGGCATTTCCACAGAAGTTTGACATTTAATTAATCAAAAAATTCACATCTTGTGAAATTTTCTTCCAAAAATGTATTTCAAGTTATTGATTTAAGCAATATACGCTAGAAGAAATTTAATAGGATGAACATATAGATTCTACATTGGAATAAATTCACTTTTTCTATATTTTTGCCCATTTTCTGAAAAGTTGACTTTCAAAATCGACCGTTTGTATTTTATCGATTACACTAAGTAAGATTTTTAGATTGTAGCAGTTTTCGATATTTCCAATAAAATTTGATGAACAAATTCTTGTCATAAATTACGTGAAAATCTTGTCACGTTCGCGATGTACCAAATCACTAATAAAACTTGTAAAATAAACAAATATCAAAATAATTCCTAATAAATGGAAAACTTTTTATTATGGTTTAAGTGAATTTTCTTCCAAATTACTCGACACATTTCGCTGACTTTTGCATTATTCAAGATTAAGTCAAAAACAACTTCAATTTTTCGTCGCGTTCGCGATGCATTGTTTTCTATAAACGACAAGTTATCAAAAAGAAAAATATATTTATTTGACTAAACTCATCAGTCCACCCTCGCAAGCTTACATATCGTACACACGGTGATGGAAAAAATAATAGAAACCATCTGTTGTTTAAGTGTCATAATATGTAACAGGAATTGTAACGATTTTAAGTTTTATGAAAATAAATTATAAATTGGGAATTATTAGCTAAGTTTTATAAAAAAAAACCAATGAAAAATAACATTGCTTGCATTTCTATTCATTATTAAAAATAAATTTAAATTTAAAATAAAAAGTTATTGTGTAACTTTTTAATAGATATTGAAAATTGTGTGTTTTCTTTTCAGTTTTTGATTTTAGAATTTATAGTATACACAACTGGAAATACAAGTTAATCCTGCGCCTGCCTAGTCCTTCCAAAAACATCGTATCCAAACATTTTTTCAATGATCCTGTTTTTTTTTTTCTATTTTCCCTGATGTTAACTTAATATTTGGCAATGTTTTAAAATTTAACAAAACAAGAGTATTCGAAATTCATGTGCAGCTTGCAATCAATGTCAAACTGACAGTCGTTTCTATTATTTGGGCCATCACTGTTCAGTTCTGTGTTCAGTGCATATCACGTTTATTTATTGTGTATTTGCATTATGCGAACAACTCAACTGTGAAAAGCAATGAGGACCACACAAAAAGGCGACTGAACGAAGGGAACAATGAGAGTGAGAGGGAGTGAAAGAGGAAGAGGTAGAGAGAGAAAGAGAGAAGGTAGGAGAAAGTACCAATGCACTATGGATAATATGACCAGTTGGTGAAGTCAAAACATATTTTCTGAAATATTTTTGAGTGCAACGCGTTAACAACAGATTGTTCTTCAATGTTGCGTACCAGAAATCTCAATAGATGGCGCCACTTTGTAAGAAATCAGCTGTTAAATACAGGGTTGTCATTGTTTTAACAACGTTTAAAGGTTTTGTTCGCAATTTGAGAGTGCCAAAAAGTGACAAATTATTGAACACTAAAACATATTGTGTGTTTTAGAGCAGCGGTGGGCACGCAGTGGCTCCGGGAGCAGCGGCTGCTCCCAACTTAGGTAGACTCTAATAGGGTTGTTGTTGTTGTTGTTGTTGTTCATGTTGTTGTAGTGCTCTCGAATTCTCTTTCAAATAATTGTTAGTAAAAACTCACTTTTACACACTTTTGTTGAAATTTGAATTTTTAGGGCGAATTTCACCTGTTTTAGATGACATTATTCAATAACTCATAAACTACTCGAGATATTTTAATGCGGTTTTTTTTCTAGTGTTATACATACTACTAGAAGTATTCTGGAATATACCCCTATTTTAACCCCTTTTTCCTACTTTTCACACAATTTTCAAAAAAATTATAAAAAATACTAGCAGAAATAATTTGGGAATTTTTTTTTGGTGCAGTTACTCTTAGTACTGTTTCAAGAATTTTTTTGCATCAAAATATTTTTTTTTTTTAAAATCGAGGATTAAGGAAATTTTTGCATCATTCAAACGGAATTTAAACGACCTGTCCAAATATATATGTTTTTTTAACAATAATGACTTGACATACAATAGCTGTTAAAGTAAAAAAAAGTGTGTACACAAAGTTTTTCTGGTGATATTTCTGTATATATGAAGGAAAAACAAAAAACAAGCATAAACTGATCAAAGTTGCCCATAGTGCAATGACCAAACACACAAGCAGCAACTGGACGAACTCTCTCTCTCTCTCTCGCTTTCTCTCTAGCTCTCTCTCTCGCTTTCTCTCTCTGACTGACATGTCTTTTGTCTTGCCAGGAACTCTGACTGCCTTCTAGCTACGTGAGTAACCTCTTCCCTCTCTATCACCTCGCATCTCTCATCGGTCGCTCTCCCTCTCTCTTCTCTCTCCTCTTCTCCTCGCTAGTTCCTCATGTCCGTCTGTCTGTGCATTATTATTATGTATCGTATCGGCAACTGGTTTAGTTAGGAGCTGGGTAATTTCGTTATGCCTGAGCTCAAGAGCCACACCAATGGCACAATAAATAGAAACGACATTTCAACACACATTCTTTTTCATACTATGATAAAACATTGCCAAATAGTTATTAAGTAAAAATAATGAAATTAAAATAAGAAATTACTTTAATTACTTTACAATAAAAAAAAAAAAAAAAAAATTGTTTGTTTCTATTTTGTTTGCCAGCAGCGTATGTGAGGGACTTGATTCTATATGCAGCTCTCTCTAAATAAATATAAAACTTGTACACATATTTACATACATACAATATTTGTGTATATTTTTAGCAGACACTGTGTGTGTGTGTGTCTGTGTGTGTGTGTGTGTGTGTGTGTGTATATACTTCAGGTCCTTGTTTGTTTTGCTAATAGAATCATACAAATTCAATATTATTTTCATAGCACAAGCGTTGACCGTGTGACGAACGAGACGAACGTGACAAACGAAGGGTAGTTTCTAATTGGATTACATCATAGTACGCTCTAGTCGAAGAGGAAGAAAAATTAATAGAACCATCTTCAAATAAGATATTTAAGATACTCCATTGGACAAATTAGAAATGCAGAAATCGATTAATAGCAATCAATATTCAATTTAAGCAAATAAATATGATAATTTTAAAAATAATATTATTTATTTAATGCAAAAAATGTTTGAAAATAGAAATAGTATTGAAAACATTGAAATAAATACGCAAACATAAAAAAAATGTACGAAGAAATAATATAAAAATTAAACAGGGGTGCCACAGAAATTGCTTTCGCTTGAATTTCACTTAAAATTGTATGAAATTTAAGTGAAATTCAAGCGAAAGCGATTTCTGTGGCACCCCCGATAGAGACTTGAATTGTAGTAGAAATCAAGTCTCGATTCGATCGTTAAAACAGAACTCAAAAATCGAATGTACCAATGTTTTTCGTACCAATTGTTTATCATTTTTCACATGTCTGAGGAAAACTCATCGAGTTTTTGTTCACTTTTGAGACTGTTGTCGATTATTATCGATTGCTGGATGAGTTGACATCAAAATACATAGAAATGGAACAGAACAGAGCCCACAGTTGGCACTAACCCAGCTGGGAATTCAGTCATGTGGTGAACGAGTTCTATACGGCCGCTAGTACAGAACGCTTCAGATTTAAGTTGCGCATCCCCGATTCTGCAAACTTTCATTAGCGCGCTCTGTAGTCAGAATCGATCGTCTCTAAATGCGAAATCCCCGCTAGCGAGTTCCGCGACGAGTTCGCTCGTTGTGCAAGACGCTGCTCGTAACTGCGTCGGTGGTACAAGTTCCCTGCTCGCTTGCTACGAACTCGTTAGCGTCGTGGCACAGCGTTCAGCTGCAGACAGAAGTCCGCTACTAAGCTGTGCGAAATCAGTTTGCTCGTTTGCTTGAGTTTGACACTAGCGTTCAGCTGCAGAGAACGCTGCACGGAATTGTTCTTTGAGTCTGTGCTGGAATACACTGCAGCAGGCTCCGCTCATAGGGTTCTGCAGCAGCTATTGCATTGTACGAAAAAACTAGATCAGCTACGCGTTCTGCTGCAGAGAACGCTGCTTGGATTTTTTCTTTGTTTCTTTGTTGGTATTCACTTTTGTAGGGTTGTCATAGGGTTTTGCAGCAGCTATTGCATTGTACAAAAAAACTAGATCAGCTACATTTTGTATGGGTTGCAACCCTTTTTGTATGTATTTCTTGCAGTTCTTCTTTTGCGTTTTAGTTAAGTGTCAGCTCGTGTTGCGTAAACAACATAAGTGAAGCGGTAAGTTAAATATATGTATATTGCGTATTTTAATATAATTTGCAAATAAAGCACAATTTATATATTACAGTTTACCACATTCGGCAGTGCTACTATTTTGTATACACACACAAGCCAGGTAAGTAAAATACAAAACACATAAAATACCACATTTGTAATTATTGTTTGTCTTTTCTTTCTTTTCAGTGTTCTTATATATCTAAATTAGTTTAAGTAATTGTAAGAATGTAATAAAAGAATGTAAATCAATGTTGAAATAAAATTATTAATTAAAAACATGTATAAACATTTTATTTCTACTGCCGTGCAGATTTGCTGCTCATTAGGGGTGGGGTATTTCAATAAGAATTCCAACCAGATTTCATACTAGAACCAGCCAGAATTCCAACTAGATTTTTTTAAAGCAGAAATACGCATACAGAAATTCATACTAGAACCAGCCAGAATTCCAACTAGATTTTTTTAAAGCAGAAATACGCATACAGAAAAGTATGCAGCAGAACCCTGCGAAGAACTCACTAAAACGTTCGACTTCGTAGCGGAGTCTGCCGCGCGGTTTTCTAAATTTCCTACAGAGAATTTTGGCCACGCATGTATAAAAGCGAATGAGGGTTTTACACGAACTCGGCGCGCAGAACTGTGAGCGCGCTGCATGAATTCTGTACAGTTTTCTGCGACAAATTTACCATTGGGAAGTAGATGCCTGGCAAATACATGTGTACACACATGTACATATGTATGTATGTGTGCTCTGTCTAAGAATCCAAGAAAACTCCAGACTCGTATATCAACATTGAGGGGAAAGACTGACAAACTGACAAACTGACAACATGTGCGCAAGTCTCCGCTGAAGACATCAACTTCAGTTAAGAGCTGGATGCTAAATGCGGTGGGTCAACATCAAACAAATTTTTTGACTATACCCGTGACTTGAAAAAAGAAAGGAAAGGAAAAAAGGGTATATTGCAGGGACCGCAAATAATGATTATTCGTATCAAAAAATTAATGACTAGAATACAAAAAAATTAATGATAATGATTAGATTTAAGCGAAAAAATAAAATTGACAAATAATCATTCAGGGGTGCCACAGAAATCTGCTTTGCTTGAATTTCACTTTGATTTCATGCAAATTTTAAGTGAAATTCAAGCGAAAGCGATTTCCAGATTATTTATGATTTTTGTTCCTGTGTCCGTCTGTCCGTCCGTTTTTAGAGTATTAGTTTTCCAAAATTATTAGCTATCATCCAACTTAATCGCAATAAAATCGGACAAACAGAACGGTAGTAATCGCTGTTTAAAGTTTTTAAGCAATATGAGTACCCAAAAGTATGCAATTAAAATTTTTGAATATTTATTCAGATATGTAACGAGTATTTTGAAGCCGGTAAGAAAAGAAAAAAGGTTAATTGTTTTCGTTGCTATGTATGTAGTGAGAAGGAATTATAAATATTTTTTATCAGCATCAACAGACGAATCAAAATACCTGTGTGCGTCTGTCCGTCCGTATTTAGAGTATTAGTTTTCCAAAATTATTAGCTATCATCCAACTTAATCGCAATAAAATCAGACAAACAGAACGGTAGTAATCGCTGTTTTAAGTTTTTAAGCAATGTGAGTGCCCAAAAGTATGCAATAAAAAATTTTAATATTTATTTAAATATGTAACGAGTATTTTGTAGTCGGTAACTCGACTATAGTCTTTCCCGCTTGTTTTCTTTGTATTTTTTTTTTGTTTGACTTTTTTTTGGTTTTTTTTGGGTTTTTTTAGGTTGGCAACAAACATTGGCAAGTTTGACAAGCCAGAAGATTGAGTACGTGCAGCACATTGACAAATGGAACGCGACTGGCAAACAGAGCTTGAATTCTACACCAGAGAAGTGTACATAGATGTGAAAAACTATTTTTCTGCAACAATTTAGGGTGAGTTTCTCCTTCTGCTTCTGCTTGAGCTGACAAAACTTACCCAAATATTCAGCTCTGTTTGAAAATGCCAGAAAAAAGCGCTACTCACCTGCAAAGAGAGCAAAAGAAATGATGGTAAGTAAACATATATGTATAAAAAATAGTATGTATGTATGCACAATCAAATGTGTGCATTAATCGACATGTTTTCTCATTTTCATCATTTTCATTTCAAGCTTTGTGTTAGTTTTTTACGCTTTTGCAACGCAACCAAGTGCAACTAAGGTCATTGCTATATGAGTCTTCTTCAATCGCAGCGTTATTCACGCCTCGTCCCTCTCCCTCACACTCTCTCGCTTTCTCTGCTCAGTCATAGAGCTTATCATCCCAAAGGTATGCTACATAAAGTGCAGCAAGCGGAACATCAACAGATAAGCATAGAAAGCAGTCGACAACATTTACGAGGGCTGCCTTTTGAGTTCTTTGATATATATATATAGTACTTAAAATGATTGCTTAAACATGTTTTAAGTATGGCTTATAAAGCTTAAACTTTCACCTAAAAAAAAGACAATTTCCTTGACAAGCTCCAATTTCTAAAATTCTAATTGTTTTTATTCTTCAGTCAAACAATTTCCATCTCTCATTTTTTCCATCTCTCTATTTTTATTTGCCAGCCAAAACAAGTTGTGAATTACAAAGCGAAAATCTGAAAAATGCGCTCTGGGTTATGTTTGTTATATGTCAAATAAATATAAATTAAACTTTTTTGAAAGCTGTTCTGTTCCGTTCTATAAAATTGCCGGCTAAAACCAGTTGTGAATTATAAACCAGAATTGTTATAATTGTGAACTGTTATATATTTGTTGCTTAGAAGCAATTTACTTTAAACTAAAAAATTCATATTTAAAATAATCTCTTGTCTGTCTTTTTTTCCCAGCTAAAACCAGTTGTGAATTATAAACCAAAATTCTTGAAAATATACTCTGATATCGATTTTTTATAAATATGTTTGTATTTTTACCTTGAAATGACAGATTTGTATTCAAGTCTTGTGAAAATTGTGCTGTCACACATTACACATTTGTCAGCTACAATCAGTTGTGAATTATAACCCAAAAAAAAAAAGAAAAATTGCTCTTGTTAAGGTCTGTTTACTTCGCATCTAACTTGTGACATTTGTGACTTTTAAGACTTTTATGTTGGACATTTAATCGACCCTCGCCTGGTTGGTTGAAGTCAAGGCAAAAATCCTGCTTGTTAGTCTCACATTGCACATTGCACTATGGGCTCGATGCCCAATTTTTTTGGTTGGAAAAAAAGTCAAGTTTTAAAGTTGTTCAAATAAATGAACTTTTGATAACGATACATTGATGATGAAATAAATGATTTTATGATGAAGTATAGAATTTTCAATTTTAAGATCATAAGAAGATTGTGAAAATTTGTGTAAAAATAGCGTGAAAAACATAAAATATGCATTTGATTCAATTAAAAAATAAAAATCGATTCCAATTAAATTCCTAAAAAATCTTGTTTAATTTATTTCCAAAAAAAAAAATGGTCAATGGGACCACAGTGCACAGTGGACAAAAGAGTTCACCGTCTCCGTCTCGGTAGTTGGTTCTCGTGTGTTGTCATTCTCTTTCTCCATCTCCATCTCTATCTCATTCTCAATTTCGTTCTCGTTCTCGTTCTCGTTGTTGGTTTCAAGTTGGTTACTAACTTGGCCTTATGGCTTCTGCTTTCATGCACACGCATTCAATTCGCTTCCCATTCAGCGCAGAGAGCGAGAGAGAGGGGGAGGGAGAGAGCGAGAGAGAGAAAGAGAGAAGGTAGGACGACATATATCATGAATTATTAAGTCTGCTTCGTACGACGATGTTAACGATGGCTGAAGTGGGAAATCAAATGTTTGTAATTAAAATTAAATATTCTATTAAAGGATCAAAACTGCAACGGCTAAAAGGATGCAGTCAGTCAGTCAGTCAGAGCCAGTAAACAGCAATCAAAAGCAAATGTAAGTGTAAGTACACCTATGCACACACACACACACACACACAGACACACACACACACTTACAGTCTGTCTAATGATTGCGGATTTATACATAACATATCTGAAATGTTTAATTAAGAAAGCCAGAGTGTAAACCAACTACACTAAGTAAATAACACAACAACATTTTTGGTAAATCATTTATTTATGCATTTATTGCTTGTGGCTTTTTTAATTTACATCCATTGCTCACACAATCAAACATTGCATTGAACTGAACGAAACGTTTTACTGCTTTACACTGAAAAAATGAAATGAATGCAGATTCGAACTGTCGCATCGTTGCAGTTGGCGACGCAAAGAGAGCAAAGCATCAGTTGCAGTGCACGATAAAAGTCCAGCGCTCTCTCACTGAACGCAGCGCAGCGACTGAGAGCAGAGAGCAGCAGCCGATCAGATGCTTCGTGAGCGAACAAGAAACCGAAGGGGCGCATCATAAGAGAGCAAGCCACCAAATGTGCTATTTATAGAATTCATGCGTTTTCTCTCTCTCTCTCTGCACGTGTGTCGACTGCGACGCTGGCAGAATTATGAGCTACGATTCCATGGGATAGGCTTTTGGCATTTTGTACCTAACTGAACATAACATAACTCAAATGTTTAATTAAGAAACTGAAGTCAGAGTGTTAAACAAGTAATAACAACAACAACATCATTTTGCAAGTCATTTAACGTATTTGGTATTTGTGATTTGATTGGTTGTGGTTAAATTTCAATTGGCTTTGAATAAATAAATAAATAAATAAATATCTTGATATCCAACAAATGTCAGTTATTCATTTTAAAGTAAAATTTTGTTTGCTAAATCTATATTTATCAATAATATCAAAGATGTGAAAATTCGTGAGGCAATTAATTCCGGGAAAGTCGAAATTGAAAGTCGAATATTTGCTTAAGCAACTAATGACAATAAAATGCCAAAAGTCAAAAGGCCAAAAGTCAGATTTAGCAACTTGGCGGGAAAAATCCATATCTGTCGGGAAATTTGGCAATAAAAAGCTAAATTTGGTGAAATACTCCAAATTTAGCAAGACGAGTTAATCTGTGAGTTTTGTTATGATATCTCATGCATACCTGTAAAATATCGTTTAAAATTACTAATCAATTAGATTATTTTTGGAAATAATCGTAGTGACTATCAGGGGTGCCACAGAAATCGCTTTCGCTCGAATTTCACTGGAATGAAATTTAAGTGAGATTCAAGCGAAAGCGATTTCTGTGGCACCCCTGTATATAATTCACTGTTGAAAAAATTGTGATTATTTAATGATTACGTTTACAAAAAATCTGAAATATTCTAAAATGATTACAGCTATTCAAAAATAATCAAAAATATTCTTTTTCAGTATTTGGATTATTTTGGATTATTTTCTGATTATTTTTGATTATTTCTGATTAATTTTGACTATTTAGTAAAAATCAAATTATTTTAAATTATCAAAATCAAAGTAGCCAAAATAAATAGAAAAAATCAAAAATAATCCGAAATAATCAGAAAAAGTATATTTGATTATTGTTGATTTTTTCTGATTATTATTGAATAACTGTAATAATTTTAGATTTTTTTTGATTCTTTGAAATCGTAATTATTGAACCGAAAATAATCGTAATTTAATCATTAGTTCGACTTTTAAGCAAAAATAATCGAATTACTAATGATTAATGATAACTAATCGTTATTTAAAAGGCGTTATTTAATCCAAATTTGGACCAAATTTGGTCAGGATCTAAAAGACAGTCCCAAAGTCCCAAACAGACAATCTGTGAGTTTTGTTCGGATATCTTAAGAAACAAAAAAGTTGTTCTAATAAATACAATTGTATCTGTAATTGAGTTAAGCCAATCTTAACTTAAATGCATGTTAACTGATTTATTTGTAATGTTGTTTTTTCTTAATGTAATTTCATTTCTATCAACACTTTGGCATTAATTACTGTTGGCAAACAATTTATGATATTTAGCCACAAATTTAATTTCAACACATTATCAATTATTATAATTTTAGCATTTTTAACTCTTAACTGGTATCAATTTCGATAAACAAAAAAATACTTGACAGCTGCTTCATTAGTCGGCAATTTCATGGAATTCGAAATATGTTGAAAAAAACACACACATTTATTCACCCAATTAATATAAAATAAGCATAAATAACGAAGCTTAAATGCTCTTATTTTTGCTTAAAAATATTTGACTAATTATAAAATCGATACCCAATTGAATTTTCTACTGCAATCAATTCCAAAACAAACTCAAAAGATATTTCGAAATGCAATTAAAATAAAAGAAACTTTATGAATTCAGATCAAATTTTCTGAAAGCTTCAATAACATAAAGTGTATGAAATATAATTATATGCAATATGAAATTCTATTAATTTATATAAATATTTAACACTTTGCACATTTTTTATGATTGAAAACATTTGCTGGCAATTTGTGCTCGACAAATAGAACGTGATAAATATGCATAATTTAAAACACGACACCACAAATTTAATGCAATTGCGAATGTTTGTACAACGAGTGTTGAGTGCTTGCATAAGGAGTTCCTTTGATTATTTGATCAATTGATTTTCAATTAAAATAAAATAATTATACCCGTCACTTAATTGAATAAGCGAAAGGGTATGTTGTATTCGTTGCAATGTGCTATTAGCTTTTATCTTACTCAATCTTAACAAGATCGGTCAAATAGTACGGCAGTAATGGCTGTTTTGAGTCTTTAAGCAATGTGTGCGCCTAAAAGTATGCAATATTTTTTTAAAATAGTTTTTTTAAATAAGTAACGGGTATTCTATAGTCGGGCACTTGATTCTTGCCTTAATTCTCAGTTGGTTTCCGTATTTTGTCGCTTCTAATTATTTCAGTTTACATTTTCATTGAAGGCCTCGATTCAACCATCAGTTGAATTGCGTACAACTTGATTGCACTGACTTTGGACAAGTTGATTCACTGAGTGACTGGCAATCAGTGCACGGACCAAAGGTCTTCTTTTTTGTCAAAAATGGGGTAGCAAAATTGGAGTATTTTTTAATTACATAACACTAGTTTACAGCCATTTTGACTTTCATGTCTGAGTGCACTTTTCTTATGGATTTTGGCCCACTAAACACGAAAATCGCACTTAAAAATTTTTTTATGGTAGCGTTTTCGAAATATTCATGTTTTTCCAAATTTTCAAAGTTGCTCTCACATTTTAGAGTATACCACGAGATCTAATTTACCGATGTGGTCAAAAGAGCATTCAAAATAAAGGTTACTAATTGCTTTACAACTTTCTCCCATATTGCTTTAAGATCGGCTTAGTAGTTCAGAAGCTAGCGACTTTTAAAAGTTCAAAAATCCTGATTTTTTGTAAATTTTGGGTCTCCACAGCTCACAAATTGCACTAGAAAAAATAGATATCGCCAAGGTAAAATTATTTTTAAGAGTTTAACGTATAGCCGACACTGTTACGAAGAAAATAGGCTATTGCTTTTGAGAATCTATGGATAAATCGCGGAGTAATACGCTATATAGTGAAAGAATTGCTTAATGATTTTAATGTTTTTTTATTGCCTACTTTTAATGATTGCAAAGTTTTTTATGGCATACTTTTTGGCTTACAAAAAAAATTGTGACTCCTTCTTTGCCTTTGGAACAGCCGCGCTGATGATCTTCATTATAAACAGAAGAAATGGCCAGCACGAACAAGCACCGTGGTCGGCGAAGCCAATATTAAATACGATCCTATCGTAAGGAGTCACAATTTTTTTTTTAAGTGCGATTTTCGTGTTTAGTGGGCCAAAATCCATAAGAAAAGAGCACTCAGACATGAAAGTCAAAATTTTTTTTTGATTTTGTAAACTAGTGTAATTGCTTGGGCTGAGATCATACCTGCTCAATTTCGATTAGAACTACTAATCAATTAGATTATTTTTGGAAATAATCTTAGTGACTATATAATTCACTGGTGGAAAAATTGTGATTATTAAATGATAACGATTACAATAAATAAGAAATACAGGCGTGCCACAGAAATCGCAAGCGAATTAGATTTCCGCAAAAAGCATTTCCGCACGGAAATTTCCGAGGTGCTACAGAACCTCGAGAGATTTAATTTTTTTTAGCATTTTCACCAACCTTCTCGAACTAGGCTGCTAAGGGTTGACACCTTCCCAGATTAAATCACCCAAGATTTGTTGAGCAACTTTTTTAGGCTTTTCATTACAGAACAATAAGTTTTTAATTTGTTTCTTATTTAATTTATATAGTTTAATTCATTTATATAATAATTGAATTTGTTTAGCTACAAGTTACTCAACAACTCTAGCGACTGTCTGCCATTAGTCTGGCAACCCTTCGTGACAAATGTTTTCACAAATTGCACAATAAGTTAAAGGATTTATGTGGTAAAACTTGATTTACCTCAAAAGAGTGTTTTTCATATATATATTTTAAATAGCTTACTTCGAATTCACAGTAAAAAATGTGGCATCGCTGCCCCTGACTTCGAAAATCTAAATCGAGCTAGGTGGCAGCATCGGACGCCAGCGGATTTAGCGCTAGTTTATTTCGCGTAAAATTATTCTGCGAATTGATCTGTGGCACAGCGAATTGAAATTGAGGTGAAATTCAAGCGGAAGCGATTTCTGTGGCATCCCTGATAATCTAAAATTATTAAAATTTCACAAAAATAATCAGAATAAATCAAAAATAATCAAAAATAATCAAAAATAATCAAAAATAATCTTTCTGATTGTGAAAATTCAAAATAATTTGATTTTTACTAGCTAGTCATAAATAGTCAGAAATAATCAGAAATGATTCGAAATAATCAGAAAAAAAATCAAAAATAATCCGAATTCTCAAAAGGATTATTTTTGATTATTTTTGATTTTTTCTGATTATTTTTGAATAATTGTAATAATTTCAGAAATTTTTTTTTGATTTTTTTTTAATCGTTATCGTAATCGTTATCGTAATAATGTAATAATGTACCATTGAGTCTGTTTCTGAGCTCTCAACTAATTGACTTGTGTGCGCGCTGAAGAAAATATTTATATTTATATTTATCTTGATATTTGTTCGGCTTTTGGGCTCAGATTGCAATGCCAAAGACTTTGGAGGCATTGCACTCCAGTTGCCAGTTGCCAGTTTTCAGCTTTCAGTTTCCAGTCAGCCAGACGGCAAATTGTGACCTGTGACATACACACACACTAGGGTGTCCCTTATTTGGTCAAAGTCAATATTTTAAAACGCATACGGGCTAGTTCTGTTCATTAGGTCCTAAAGCACTCAGAAATAAATTTTTACCTTAATCGGAGTATGATAACCCGTGCCGACTTGGATCGGAAAATTTTAAAATTATATGGGACAAAAAAAATTTTTTTTTTTTTTTTAATTTTTTATTTTTTTATTTTGTTCATTAGGTCCTAAAGAACTCAAAACCAAGTTTTCACCTTAATCGGAGTACGAGAACCCATTCAAATTTGCATCGAAACATGAAAAATCATCGAAAAATGTATAATCCGTGTTAAAGTACTGTTTTTTCATGTTTCGATGCAAATTTGAATGGGTTCTCGTACTCC
Organism: Drosophila subquinaria; assembly: GCA_037043405.1. Lineage (NCBI taxonomy): Eukaryota > Metazoa > Arthropoda > Insecta > Diptera > Drosophilidae > Drosophila > Drosophila subquinaria. The sequence goes on along the minus strand of JBAMBL010002512.1, from coordinate 23,063 downwards.
GATTAAGGTGAAAACTTGGTTTTGAGTTCTTTAGGACCTAATGAACAAAATAAAAAAATAAAAAATTAAAAAAAAAAAAAAAATTTTTTTGTCCCATATAATTTTAAAATTTTCCGATCCAAGTCGGCACGGGTTATCATACTCCGATTAAGGTAAAAATTTATTTCTGAGTGCTTTAGGACCTAATGAACAGAACTAGCCCGTATGCGTTTTAAAATATTGACTTTGACCAAATAAGGGACACCCTAACACACACACACACACACATGTTCTGTATCCTGTCACCAACTGTTCGTTTGTCTTCTCTTCATCTGTTTGTTTGTTTGTTTTTGCTTGTTTTCGCTTATTTTTATTGCCACGCATCCTTTTTATGTCCTGCTGTGATTTCAGTCGCCGTCGTTGGCCGTTGTCGACGACCTCGCTCCATTTGGCCAACAACCCGCTGTTTGCATTGCCAACCGCACTGTTTTGTCCCATTCCCATTCCCATTCCCATTGCCACGCCTTCATTTTCAGCCTCAGCCTCAACCTCAACATCAGCCTCATATTTATATATATTTATACTCATGCCCATTTTCAGAACGAAGCAACTGCAATTTCACGTTGATTTTCAGCGCTACACTATGGGAAAACGGAACGATATAATTGGGCATTAAATCTGAATACTTAAGGTGATTTCACTGTTCACGCTAGTGACGAAAGCATTACGTAGTAATCAAAAATGCAAAAAAGATATAGTTATATACAGAAAGTATGAAAAATTTGCTGCGACTATTCAATAAGATCGAAATTTCTGATATTACATTTCTGTGACGAACGATATTAATTTTTTTTATACAAAATAATTCGAAGAAAAAAAAGTTTGGCATTTCAGAGTCTTCAATTTTACATTAATTCAACTAACAGATAATTTAAGCTTGGAATTTTCTGCTAATATTCAATTTTCGTGACGAACGCTATAAAATTTGTCTACGCAAAATAAATCTGGCATTTTAGAATTTTCAATTTTAAATTAATTCATCTCAGAAATATATTAAGGTTCGAATTTCTGGCTTAAAACTTCGATCACATTAAAATTTCTGTGACGAACGATAATACTTTTTTTATACAAAATATTTTTTAGAAAAAAGTTTGGCATTTCAGAATCTTCAATTCCACATTCCACATTCGTGACGAACGCTATACAATTTTTCTACACAAAATAATTCACGCATTATAGAATTTTCAGTTTGAAATCAATATTAAGGCTCGAATTTTTGGCATCACATCGAAATTTCCGATATTAAATTTCTGTGACGAACGATATTAAATTTTTGTATACAAAATAGAAAAAAAAAGTGTGGCATTTCAGAAACTAACAGATATTTTTCAAATTTTTGGCACAAAATTTCAAGTTTATGTCAAAAATATGGGGCATTTATTCCATAGTGCGCTCTTTGGGCATCGAGCCGTATCCGTGTCCAGGTCTAGGCTCATGTCTCTCTCTGTCTCTGTCTCCCTCTCTCGCATTCTCTCTCTCTCTCTTGCTGTGTTGTCCGGCAATGTCCGTACATAAATATGAAATTTATTAGTAAATGTTGTATATCCTTTTGTGCGCGTCAGTTCCGGCTTGGATTGCATTTCAGCTCTGCTCATTTTCAGTAACAACAACAACAACAACAGCAATAACGACAGCGACAACCCTACGCCTGCACAACCCTGGACATCATCAGCTTTATTATCGCGTCGCGTCGCTTCGTTCTGGTTACGATTTTAATTTGTTAAATGCACTTGTGTCATGTTCATTTGGAGACAGAACCCTTTACTTCCCGCTTCCCGCTTTCCAGCACTGTGGGCTTAACCCCACAATGCCAGACAATTCAGTAAAGAAAAGGTTCCATTTAAGCAATTATACAAACTATTATTGTAATTATGACAATATTTGTTCAATAAGCTAAGAAAATATCAGGGACCGCAAATAAGAGTTATGAGAAACTGGATAAAATTATAGAATAAAAGTTATTTTTAAATTTTTATTATAAAAATTTTAAAGCAAAAACCATTTTTAAATTTTTATAACAAAAAAATAATTTTTATTTTCAATTTGTTATTATAAAAATTTTAAGACAAAAATTATTTTTATTATAAAAAATTTTAAAACAAAAATTATTTTTCAACTTTTATTATACAAATTTAAACCAAAATTTATTTATCAATTTATTTATTTTATTATTTTTACTTTTCAATAAAAATTAAAAATAATTTTTGTTATAAATTTTTATTATAAAAATTGAAAAATACCTTTTATTTTAAATTCTTTTTGAAAAAATAACTTTTAACAAAAATGTAAAGTTATTAAAACAAAAATGATTATTAAATTTTTATTGTAAAAATTGAAAATAAGAATTATTCTTAAATTTTTATTGTAAAAATTAAAAAAAAAATTGAATACAAATGTATATTATAATGAAAATTGAAAAATTACTTTTATTATCAATTGCTAAAATAAAAATTTAAAATAAGAGTTTAATTATAATTTCAAAATAAAAATTGAAATTTAATTATTATTTTATAATTTTTTTTTTAGATCGAAAAATAAGAGTTTTTTTTTAATTTTTTTGATAAAAATCAACAATTTACTTTTGTTTTAAAAATTATAATCGTTACGGTCCCTGTAAAATATAGATAATATTTATCTCATATCAAAAGTTGTCTAGTTTCCAGCTCAACTTTGACTTTCATTCCTTTCTTACTATAAAAAGAGGTAGTTCAAACCTATAAAGCAAGATATTTAACAATGACAGAAATCAATGGCAATAATAAAATAATAAATGATAAATAATAAATAATAAATAGTAAATAATAAATAATAAATGATAAATAATAAATAATAAAGAATAAAATAATAAATAATAAACAAAAATAAATGCTGTCATTGAGTGAATTTATTATAAGGCATTCTTTACCAGCAGCAGCTTCATAATTTATATTGTCTGTCGACTTTTCTACCTAGGAATTTACTATGATTTGTTTTCCCGAGAATTGTTTAAAGCATTCAACTATTTAAATACCCGTTACTTGAAAAATAAGTGAAAGGGTATATTGTATTCGTTGCAATGTATGTAACTGGAAGAAGAAAGCATCTCTGACCCTATAAAGTGTATATATTCTTGATCTGCAACAACAGACAAGTCGAAATATTAAAATTGCTTTTTTTTTTATTATTATTAGCTATCATTCGACCAAATCTCAACAAGATCGAACAAATAGAGAGATGTTAATGACTGTTTTAAGTTTTTATATAATACACGCGCCCCAAAGTATGCAATAAAAAATATTTTCTATTTATTCAAAAAGGCAACGGGTATGCTATAGTCGGGAGACATTCCCGCTTGTTTTTCCATTATTTTTATCTGTTTTTTTTTTTTTTTTTTTTTTTTTAAGGGGTTAAGCTTCCTACCAGCTTCATACTCTGTTGGCCTATTTGTCAGCCAGTCTTTTTGTTGCTGGTCGGTTGTGTTCGAGGCTTGTTTGGTGGCCTGTTTAAGCCATAATCCCGAATGCCGTGAAATATGGCATCAACTTTTGTTTCGACCCAATGGCGACAACGCGACACAGCGGCAGAAACAACAACAACCACAACAATACTAAATTGTTGGCAAAATGTTGCGTTTGTTCACTTACAATTTTAATTAATTACGTTTATCAATTTCGTTTCTCATTTCAGAGTGTTCTAAAAACTAACGTTGATTTTTTTGACCTATTTTTGAGTTTTATAAGTTTGCTGAAGTGACAGTTAAATATTATTATATATCTATCAGGGATGCCACAGAAATTGCCACCGAAATAGAATTCCGCAGAAAGCAATTCCGCTCGGAAATTTCCGAGGTGCCACAGAAACTCGAGAGATTTAATTTTTTTTTTAGCAATTTCACCAACCTGTTCGAACTAGGCTACACCTTCTCAGATTAAATCACCCAACTTTTAGCAACTTTTTTTGATTTTTCATTGCGGATCAATAAGTTTTTAATTTTTTCCTTTTTAATTTATAAAGTTTAATTCATTTATAAAATAATTGACTTTGTTTAGCTACAAAAAATTTAAAAGCGATTGGCGCGACAGAATAAAAGTTACTCGACAACTCTAGCGACTGTCTGCCATTAGTCTGGCAACCCTTCGCGACAAATGTTTGCACAAATTGCACAATAAGTTAAAGGATTTATGTGGTAAAACTTGAATTACCTCAAAAGAGCTATTTTTTGAATGCTTATTTTAAAGAAAACTGAAGTGGTTCCATATTTATATTTCAAATACCTTACTTCGAATTCTGACTAGAAAATGTGGCATCGCTGCCCTGACTTCGAAAATCTAATTCGGACTAGGTGGCAGCATCGGACGCCAGCGGATTTAGCGCTAGTTTATTTCGCGTAAAATTATTCTGCGAATTGCAAGAGGCACAGCGAAATGAAATTGAGGTGAAATTCAAGCGAAAGCGATTTCTGTGGCATCCCTGTTAGATTGATAATTTATTTTCCCCGTCAGAAATTAACATAAATGATGCGTTTCCTTATTCCCAAGCTTTCTGTCGCTATGTTTGGGCGTGTCGAGTAAATGGCAAATGAAAACTGAAAACTGAAAACTGGAGAGCTGGAAAACTGGCGAAAACTAGAAAAGTGCGACACGAAAAGTAAGCAAAAATTTATTCATTGCAGCAAAAGTCGAAAACTAAAAAGGCAGCAGCAGCGTCAGCAAACTGAGTTAACTTTTGTTTGATTTCTTTTTTTTTCCTTTTCCATTTGCCATTTTAGCTATTTTTCACTTTTTGGCTAGCCGAAAGGGCCAAAAACCATTTTATTATGCTATGTATATTTTCACATGCCACTTGGTTTCAAATTCGTTATTCTTCTTTATTTTACTTTACTTTACTTTACTTTTGTTTTTTTTTTTGGTTTGCACTTTGCGCTATTATTTGATTTTTATTCGAGTTTCTGCGGCCCGGAACGCTCTGAATTATTGTCCGAGGCGCAATGCATAAAAATGTGAACTAGGCCAGTCAGGATGCGGATGCGGATGCGGATGCGGATATGTTTATGGCCCGGGAGCAGAATAGAAAAGAGACGCAATGGCCAATGGAGCCAGAAGGACGCCAGGCCAAATACATTTTTATTTTTGGCAAACTCTCGACTAAATATTGCATACTTTTTGGCGCCTGCAATGACAGATCTGCCTAGTGGCAAATTTATGTATACTAAACACACATGTCTGGCAATTAACTTGAAAGGTATATTGTATTTGTGGCAGTGTATGTTACAGGCAGAAGGAAGCGTCTCCGATCCTATTAGGATATATGTTTATATCATGCCTGATTAATAATCATAATCATTAGTAATTCGATTATTTTTGTTTAAAAGTCGTACTTATGATTAAGTTACGATTATTATCGGTTTTGCCCAATTATTCAATGATTACGATTACAAGAAATCAAAAATAATCTAAAATTATTACAATTATTTAAAAATAATCAGAAAAAATCAAATTCAGATTATTTTAGATTTTTTTCTGATTATTTTTGATTATTTCTGATTATTTATTTAGTAAAAATCAAATTATTTTAAATTTTTACATTAAAAGAAGCCAAAATAATCAGAAAAAATCATAAATAATCCGAAATAATCAGATAGATTATTTTTGATTATTTTTGATTGTTCTGATTTTTTTTTTCTATAACTGAAATAGTTTTAGATTATTTCTGATTTGTTGTAATCGTAATCATTATATAATCACGACTTTTTCAACAGTGAATTATAGTCACTACGATTATTATCAAAAATAATCTAATTGATTAGTTATTCTAATCGAAATTTGACAGTTATATTATAAGCGATCATCATATTAAATAGCAACAAGATCAGACAAATAGAACGGTAGTAATGCCTGTTTTAAGTTTTAAAGCAAAGTAAGTGCCTAAAAGTATGCAATAATTTTTTTTTTTAAATTTTTTTTAAATATGTAACGAGTATGCTATAGTCGGCAATTCGACTATAGCCTTTCCCACTTGTTATATCTCCCTATCTCCCTCTCTCTCTCAGTCTCTCTCTTGCTGCCTTTGTCTTTTCTGTTTAGTGCTTGGCTCCTGTACAGGACATGCTTGCGGCTAGTGATGTTTCCTTTTCCTTTATGCGACAATGTCAAGTCCAGTGCTCCAATAGCTTCAAAGCATTTTTCGCTCTGTCTCTCTCATTTCCCTCTCTCTCTCTCTCTCTCTCTCTGTCTGTTACTCCCTCTAGCATTTCCTTGATGTTCATGTCTTTAAAGATGGCAAACTTCCGCTTGCCGGATACTGAATTTAATATTCGATTTCATACTCATCGAATTTTGAATATGTTCATTTTGATGTTGATATGAATGATGAGATTCTATTTCATGGTACTGCTCAAATACATATATATATATACATTAGGGTGTCCCTTATTTGGTCAAAGTCAATATTTTTAAACGCATACGGGCTAGTTCTGTTCATTAGGTCCTAAAGCACTCAGAAATAAATTTTTACCTCAATCGGAGTATGATAACCCGTGCCGACTTGGATCGGAAAATTTAAAGATTATATGGGACAAAAAAAAAATTTTTTTTTTTTTTTAATTTTTTATTTTTTTGTTTTGTTCATTAGGTCCTAAAGAACTCAAAACCAAGTTTTCACCTTAATCGGAATACGAAAACCCATTCAAATTTGCATCAAAACATGAAAAATCATCGAAAAATGTCTAATCAGTGTTAAAATACTGTTTTTTCATGTTTCGATGCAAATTTGAATGGGTTATCGTACTCCGATTAAGGTGAAAACTTGGTTTTGAGTTCTTTAGGACCTGATAAACAAAATAAAAAAATAAAAAATTAAAAAAAAAAAAAAAATTTTTTTTTGTCCCATATAATCTTTAAATTTTCCGATCCAAGTCGGCACGGGTTATCATACTCCGATTGAGGTAAAAATTTATTTCTGAGTGCTTTAGGACCTAATGAACAGAACTAGCCCGTATGCGTTTTAAAATATTGACTTTGACCAAATAAGGGACACCCTAATATACATATATCTAATTTCTGTGGAATTTCAGCTTTGAGTTGTGCACAGATGTGGTCAAGTCAACCCGTCGTCCTTTGTCCTTTGTCCTTTATACTTTATCCAGTTAAGCTTCTGGTTTCCCTCATCGCACTTGACATTGACAATTTTGACACGTGCCTTGTCTAAATGTGTGTGTGTGTGTGTGTGTTTGTCTGGTTTGTTGGCCAAATTTAAGATTCACATTGCCATAAGCTGCATTAAATCTCTATTGACCTTGGCTTAAGCACGATTTAAGCAGTCAGTTCTCTTCAGCACGATTCAAAGTCCAATTTCAGTCAGTCGGCATAAATTGCAATTCTTTTGCAATTGCTTTTTGTGCTGCATATTCGTAATCGTTTTGCTGGCAGCCAATACTTTAATTTGCATTTACAGTCACAGGAATTGGATGGATAATGGATGGATTCATGGATATCTGTTTCTTCATCTTCTGCTATTTTTTTTATTTTTTTCTTTTCTTAATTTTTTCTCTTTTCTCTCGTCTCGCACTATTTTTTCTCTTTTGAACTCGCCTTTCTCTCCCTTCTCTACCTCAGCTCTTTCTGTCTATCTTTCTTTTTTACTAACATTCCATTTTTTCTAAAAGTATCTTTTCTATTTTTTTCACCTCTGTCCTTAGTTCTTCCCTCTCTTTGTCCTCTACTCACTAATTTTTTTTCTAAATCTTTGTCTTATTTTTGATTTTCTTTTTCTTTGCCTATTCATAGTCTTTTCCTCTTCGCTCACAAACTATTTTTTTTTTTTGTTTTTTTTTTTTTATTCTTTACTTCTTTCGATAAAATATGCTTGTGATATAGAAACCTGCAATTCTCCTCCACTGATATCCACTGATGTAAAACTTTATTTAATTTCAGGTCGTCGACTTATTAAACATTAAAAAAAAAAAAAAAACAAAAAACCATCTCCTTTTATTTCAACACAATACTTGAAGTTTGCCTTGTTTATTTTTTCATTGCAATTCAAACTCTTGGCAATTAACCCAAGGGCGAGGACAGAAATAGAGAAGAGTGAGACACAGACAGAGACAGAGAGAGAGAGGGAGGAGAATGGCAGGTGTGTTGGCTTGAAAGCAGGGCCAAAACCTTTTGGCCAAAAGTTTTATTTGCATTGCCTTCTGAGTGTGTGTGTGTGTGTGAAAATTCGCTTTGAATCTCGAGAGTCTCGAGGCCGAGTGCAATAAGAGAAGCAACAACAACAACAACAGCAGCAACAACATCAAACAACAACTGCCTACACAGAAAGAAACTATACGCAACTCTGAAATGAAATCAATTCCAAAACGGAATTTCGAAATTCCTTTAGCAATAATGTTCAGAATATTTACTATTACTATTTTACTTTTTCCAGACTATAGCATCCCAGTAAAACTTTTGGGAAGGTGTGTTCCCAGGCAACGTGTTCTGGCAGCCTTCATTTTCATGCTAAAAAAGCAGTATGAACCTTTTCCATGTGACAATTTTGTTTCCAACATGAGGTAAAGGCAACTATGTTTTTTCATGAGTTGGGAAGGCTAAATGTCAGCACTTTTAAAACGTTCGTAACAGACTGCTATGCTTCGTAATTCTGGTAAGCCTCTGCTTTCGTAAACAGAAGCACAACATCTGTTCACTAGCAGAAAAGCATAACAGTTACTGTTGTTTTCTTTTTTTCTCTGTTATTCTTATTCCAGAGCTGAGTGTTAAACCGAGCAAGCGTTTGCTAATTTTTCATTTGAAAGAAAAATAAATTTATTTGTGAAATTCTAATGTGTTGTGTTCAGTTGAAATGATAATAGTTACATTTTTTCTCTTTAATTTATTATTTTTGTCAAATATAATTACGGGGTCTCATATTCCAAGAAGAGGCTTAGCTCGTTAAGGAATTTTAAAAACGCTCTTTATGGTAAGTAATTAAAAACAATCAGTTCATCCGAGATATCTTACTAATGAAATTATTTTGTTTTCATAGATGCAACTAAAAGAGAAGGATCTGCTTTCGATGACTACAGAAGAGACGTTCGTGCGGCCTTTGCCAAAGCCAAAAACCGAGTATACAAAGATACGTGCAAAGACAAGAGGATGAAACGGCAGGCAAACGAAGAGGAGCACAGAAATGATTATAACATAAACACTAACACTTAATTTAAAAACATTTGTAAAAAAAAGAAAAATATACATAATATAAATTAATTATATATACGTATTTTATTTTATCTGCATTGGACTATTAAAATTTCTCTAAAATATATGTTTTTTTGGAATACATTCCTGGTACCTTCCAAAAGGAACCTTCCGTTCTGCCTTCTTTTTCCACATTCTGGACAGTAGATTTTGGAAATCAATATAGGAAACAGTAATGTTAGTTAGCAGTGCAATAACAGAGCCACTGCCTTTTTGCCTTCTATTTTCCACATTCTGGATACTAGATTTTGGAAATGAGTATCGGAAAGGAAAATGTTAGTTAGCAGGGCAATAACAGACCCCTTCCAAAGTAGCTTCTAAAAACCTAGTTCTATTCCTGTCTCGCCCCTATATAAAAACGAAAGGAAAAAGTCAGATTTGGGAACTAGTTCTAGTCGGAATTTGAACGTGTAAAATAGTAGGTTTTGGAAGCATCCAGGTTTTACTGGGATACCCGATACTTAATTACATATACATTAAAAAAAAATTATTGCATACTTTTAGGCGCTTACATTGCTGAAAAACTTAAAACGGCCATTACCACCGTTCTATTTGTTCGATTTAACATATTTTTTTGTGTGTAGATGTGTGTAGATGTTATATGTGTAGTTAAGATGCTTTTGCCTCACCTTTGGCTACAACTACAACTACAAAATTTGTTGGACTTGTGTTGCTGTTGGCGTCTGTTGATAATCAAGCTCACAAACAGAGCAAACTACTTTTGTGTACCAATTGTACTCTAATGCAGCAATTGGACAGGAGAAATTCAGGTTGAAAAGAGAAAGAGAGAGAGAGAGAGAGGCAGTAAGAGAGAGAGAGAGCAAGTGAAAAGTACAGATGTAATGGCAAATTTTTGAAATTAGTATGCAACATGCATCGCAACAGAAACAGGAACAGAAGCAGCAGCAACAGCAACAAAAAGAGGGCAAAATAATAATAGTCAGAGATGTGGGCGTGGCATGCTAAGGAGTCGTGTCAACATAGTTGTATACACACACACAAACACACTCATGAAAAGCACTATGGACACTTTTGACATATTTTTTTTTTTTATCATATATTCTTCAATTTGTTAAAATTTGATAAAAATACTGAACAAATTTTTTTTAGTTCGAGCTGTCGATTCAAAACCAAACAGTAAGTTTTAAAGCAATAAATAAATAGCCAAATAATAAACAAATTTAAAAAAAAAAAAATACAAAATATAATATAAATAACTCTTAAAATTTTAGGATCGAAAATCAGTCTAGAGTAAAACTTTAAACTTTCATGACTTTGTCAAAACCAAATCGATTAACAAGTTTCGATTAAAAAGTTTGGCTTCTAAACTTGTTCTGCATTCAAATATTTCGTCCAAAAATTTCATTTCATTCAAAATGTTATTGACAAGCTAAACTTTCAGCAATTCCAGTGAGTTGTTGATTTTTCATAGAAATTTATTTAAAAAACTAGATTAAAAAACAAAAATTTATAAATTTTTCGATGCACAGTTGAGCTTTTATAACTCGAACTTCTATAACTCGAACTACTCTCTAACTCGAGCTTAATGAGTGGCAGTAAAATTAATAAACTTCAGAAAAAGAACTCTATAAGTCGAATATCGCCATAACTCGAACCGTTTCTTTGGAAATTGGTGATTCAAGTTAATTGATATCAAATTTTTTCCATAAATTTCGTTAATTAATTTTAAAACAAAATAATTAGATTTTCCTAGTTAATGATCAGCAAATGCTATTTTTTTAAATATTTCTATTAAATTTAATGATTTAAAAATAAAATTTATATTTTTTTGATTAATATGCAGTCTAAAATAAATGCGGTTTGTTAGAAAAGAATGATATTTGGGAATTATTATTTTATTTACAAACAAAACTTGGTTAAATCATTTCAATATCAATAAGAATTTGAATTTTCGAATAGTAAACATAACTAGAAAATGCAGAAAACTGCATAAAAAAATGCTAATAATATTTTCAAATCTATCGGGGATGCCACAGAAATCGCTTTCGCTTGAATTTCACTTGAATTTGTATGAAATTTAAGTGAAATTCAAGTGAAAGCGATTTCTGTGTGTATATATAAAACTCTTAAGCTATCTTAACCAAATTCACAGTTTGTATGTTTGGCACTGTCTCTAACCTTATGACAAAATTTGGTCAAAGTCGGATGGCTATATCATATAGCTGCCATTGAAACAGTTGGATGCAAAATAACCTTTGGTATGAAAAACTTTGTTGTTTCTTAAGATATTCTAAAAAAACTCACAGATTAACGCTTCTTTCTGAATTTTGACTTTTCCTGAAATTTAGCTTTTTTTCCCGCAAAATTTAGCTTTTTTTCCGCAAACTCACAGATTAACGCTTCTTGCTAAATTTTGACTTTCTCTCAAATTTAGCTTTTTCCCGCCAAATTTAGCTTTTTCCCCGCCAAATCTGGATTTTTCCCGCCAGATCACTAAATTTGATTTTTAGCAAAAGTTCAATTGCCAGAAATAAGTGGAAGTTAAATATTTCGCCTTCTAGTTATAATATAAAAATATAATATAAAAAAATGGTTAAAGCGCCCATGGTGCAGAGCTAAGCATTGTTATTGCTGCTATTGTTGTTGCTGTTGCTGTTGCTGCTGTTGTGTGTGTAGCATCAATAACCGGCATATTTAAGCTGCTTGCAATCCCCTTTATTGTTGCTAGCTGGTTTTAAGTAATTTTAATAGCAGTTCTTCTGGTAGATTTCTGCCACAGTATTAAGCACTGAAAATGTAGCATAGAAATAGCTGTTGTTGTCGTTGTTGTTGTTGCCTTTGGCCTTTAACCAGCAGCCACATTATATTAGCCGTTGCTAAAGCTGCTAGCTTGTTGGTTAACACCAACTTAGCAAATTGCCCGCCCCCCTCAATCCCAATCACAATTCTATTCCCATCCATTCCTGGAATTCAGGCGTGAACATTCCCGAGAGCACGTACAGCGAGTGAAAGACAATAGTCCAGTTGCCGACTACGGGATACCCGTTACTTATTTAAATTAAAAAAAAAAAATGTTTTGCATACTTTTGGGCGCTCACTTAAAACAGCCATTACCACGTTTCTATGCGTCCCATCTGGCTTCGATTTAGTAGGATGATAGCTAATAACAGTGATTAACGAATACAATATACCCTATTACTTGTGTTTTTTAGTACAGGGTATAAAAAGTACTTTAAATGAAAGTGTTGTTGTTAGTTAAGCAACAAAAGTTAGTTTCAAGCTCATCTTAAACACTTGCTGTAATCTAATAGCAAATACTAAGAGTATCATAAAAATCTAAACAAAGAACGGAAAATAAAGTTGAACATGATGAAAGTGGTTGCTTTTACTTTAGTTAAATTGCATTAATTAATTAATAGTTAATAAGTGAGATAAAATTACAATATATCAGCATTTAATTGATCGAAAGTGAATAAATTGCTGAAAGTTCCAGAAATCGGTTCGATTTTTGGCCTGCCATAAAAACTTGCCCAACTAGTTGCCAAACAACATGACATCAAGTCGTAAAAAACAAAAATAAAACAGAGCCCACAACTGGTTCAATTGGTTCCAAAGGCGAACCTAAAAAAAAATAAAACGAAGAAGACAAAGACGAAAACGAAGAAATTTAATTAGAGAGCTCAGTGAACAATTGCCAAAGTTTTCAAGTTTTCAAACACTATTGAAATAATGCTGCAAATCATTGGCAACGTCAGCATGGACTCGAACTAGGCATCGGGTATCGATACTTGCTTATTGTTTTCAATATATTTTTATACCCTGGGGGTATATTAAGTTTGTTCAAAACTATGTAACAGGCAGAAGGAAGCATCTCCGACCCCATGAAGTATATATATTCTTGATCAGCATCAACAGCCGAGTCGATATTGTAATTCATAAAAAACTGACAGGCCCTATTATTTTGGCTTTTCAGCTATTTTTTTTTTATATCAACGGGTATGGAATCATGCCCAGAAGCTAATCACCAACTTTCATCCTGATTGGTCCATAAATAGTGAAGATATTAACAATTTTGTCCGAGGTACTTTAATGGCAATTCTATAAATAGAATAGAATTAATGGTCAATTAATTCATTTTACATTTCGTCTGCAAGAATGTTTATCGAATTTGTCATCTTCAGTCCAAGTTGCGGCGTGGTGGAAGTGATAAGTGCTCGGCACGCGAAACGGAAGATCGAGGTTCGAGTCCCGGTTTTGTCGATGCAAATAATTTTTAATTATTATTTTTTTATTGTTTTTATTTTTATTTTTAAAATTTAGCGGTGGGTACGAAATCTGACAATGACAACTACAACAACTTCAACAGCGAGTCTTTTGTGCGACTTCACGGCGCCGAATAGGCAGAAAATTAGTTTGGGAGCAGTCGCTGCTCCCGGAGCCACTGCGTGCCCACCACTGGTTTAAAGCTAAATGGACATTGGCATTTTAAAGTAGCTACCAGAAATGATAGATATTAGTTTGAGGTAGTTTATCAAAATAAAATAAAGCACAAATCGATTAAGTAGATTTATCAAAATTTTGGTTTTTTGATTTTGTTCAAGTTTAATGTTGAATAAATGCGAGTAAAGTTTGCGCAATCGATATAAATATCGATAACGATAACAATTCCTTACCCAAACTGGGCACTGGGCACTGGGCATTCGAAACTCAGACTTGTGGGCGTGGCACAGCTGTACAATTGGGTTCAATTTTCCATGTGTTTTCTTACGTATTTTTTTGTTGACTTTTTGGCTTTTGGCCAAAACAAAATGAAAGCAAATGCTGCAGATATTTTTGTGTATTTAGCCATAAGGTTATGGCCATTTGGCAACGGGGCTAAATGTGTCCGGAGTCGGATGCATCAGTGTAAGTTTAAGGTGATCTAATAAGTTTGTGTCCACACACAAGAAAACAAAAAAAAAATCATTGGATTTTTATTTAAATTAAAATAGTTAAAAAATCATCGATTTCATTTAATAAAACTAAAATATTTCTGCGCAACTAATGTATGTAAAATTAAAAAATATATAATTAAAAAAAAAAAATATGATAAATAAAAAACTAACAGCATAATATTGTATTTAAATAATTTTAGTGCATTATTTTGAGGCATTTTTTTTTAACAATATTAATCTGACTGAAAACGCATCTTCCGCATTCATCTACATTTTGTATACCCACACACACACACACACACACACACACACACACACACACACACACACACACACACACACACACACACACACACACACACACACACACATTCGTAATCAAGTAAATTACAACAAATAATGCGTTTGCATTTGGCCAAGTTGTAAATGTGGCTGGGAAACGCCTTTCACTTTGACACTCACATACATATATTACAGTTGTTGTGTCTAAGTGTGTGTGTGTGCGTGTGTTCGCCTTGGACAACCGAAACAAATACACAAACAACAAGTGCAACAACAACGACAACAGCAATTAAATCCACATTAAATTATGCAACAATTTGTGTATTGCAATCTGTGTGTGTGTGTGTGTGTGTAGCTTAGATACCCTGTAAATGCAGGAATGGGCACAGCTTAATTTTAATTTTTAATTATTAATTTTGGGCATTACTTACAATTTGCCCATTTAAATTTCAAAATGTACTCTTTTTTAAAGAGAGCTTAAAAAGAAGCACCCTGTAAATTTGCGAGTCATGTGCCAACTCAATGAAGTCAATTTATAATTTAATAAACTGCATCAACTTTAAATATTTTTTTGTTTGTTTTACAGGGTATCTATCGCGTTGCTTAACTTAATTTCATTTGTTTTTCATAGTCTACTTTTTGGCATGCACAACATTTTTTTTATGTTTTTCGTGTTTTGTTTTGCGCGCTGCGTTCGCATTTTCTCAGCACTTTGGACATTTTTTATAGCCCTTTGCCCCCTTGCCCCTTGCCGCCCACAGTGAGCAATCCTTCCACTCACTTAGTTTCATTTGGGCGAAAAAACAACAACAAACAAACAACTGATAAAAAGAAAAATACCAACAAGTAAAACAAAACCCAAAAAAAAATAACAAAAAACATTGAGAGCAAAGCGCAAAAAGCGTCCGCAAATGATGCAAAGCAAGCAGGAAAGGCATAAGTCGAGTTTTCGACTATAGCATACCCCTTACATATTGAAATAAAAAAAAAATAAATAATAATATTTGTAAAACTGGATTAAGTTGCCACTAAAAGGTAACAAAAAACGTGTTTAAATTAAATATACAAATTTTTTTTATGAAAAAAAAAATTGTTGCAAACTTTTAGGCAGCTGCATTGCTTTTCAACTTAAAACAGCCATTACAACCGTTCTATTTGACCGATCTTGTTGCGATTTGTTGGGTTGCCAGCTTATAACACATTTCAACAAACACAATATGCCCTTTTACTTATTTTTTAGGTAACGTGCATAAAATACAACAAAAACTTAAAATTCTGCTGCTGTCATATGCCCAGCAATGCAAACCTTCTTCCCTTATTTTCTATAGAGCATCCCTTGATTCCAGATAACAAATACCCGACCCCTTGGCTTACTTGCACTTTGCAACTACTTTTTTTTTTCAACTTTTTTGCAAATTTCTTTAGTTTGCACAGAGGGTATCTTCATTTTACCAAGTAGAATGCAACACAGAAGAAGAAGAAGACATTATGTTGGTGTAAGCTTTAAAATCCATTTGCTTACAAACAACATTTAAGCCTGTTTTTTCAATGTCTATTTAAGATGCCTTTTTAAATTTCAAGATACATTTAAAAAAAAAAAAAAAAAAACAGAAATTAATTCCGGAGAAAGTGAAAAATTGTATATTCATTTTACACTTTCTCCGGAATTAATTTCAATGTCAAATTTGTTTTTTTAAATGAGAAAAATGAGAAAAACATTTTTGAAAAACTGTTATTATAAAACTAAATTCACACTTTCTGCAACAATTTTAGGAAAATCAGGATTTAGATATAAAAGAAACGCACAGCTGGAAAATTATGTGTGATTCGAAATATCGTGAGCAATATATTCAAATATAGCATATATTAATAATCATATTCAATCAGTTTTAGGCTTATTTTGAAATGAATTTTGGTCGGCCATTCAATTTGTATATCTTATTTCTATTATTAAATCCTATGATAAAAATACAAACAAAATATCAAATTACGAATTGAAATTGCAATTAAAAATTAAATTAAATTTGATATTGCTTCAATTTCCACTCAAGGGTATCAAGTGTTTCATTCTCCGCTTTGTTCATGTTTCTCATTTTGTACTTGTACTCAAAAACTAAGTAAAAGGGCATGCTGTATACGTTGAAATGTATTATAAGTTATTATCCAACTAAATCTTTAAAATAATGGATCAGCGGAACCGTAGTAATGGCTGTTTTAAGTTTTCAAACCATGCAAGTGCCTAAAAGTAGGCAATAAAAAGTATTTTATATATATATATACACAAGTAACGGGTATCCTGTAGTCGGGCACGCGACTATTGCCTTTCTGTGTGTCGTTTGGTGTCTTTTATATCAATTTTAAGCACTTTTATTTTTATTTTGTTCGTCTTTTTCTTTTTCCTTTGCTCTCGAGTTGTCGTCTAACTTATGCCATCTCATTTATCTTCGTAACTTCGCTTGCCATTCTTTTACGGCAAAATGCTGGAAATGGGCATGCAGATACTTTTTTGAGGCAGTTATTGCATTTTTTGTCGCTAGTTTTAAACGTCGCATCACAATTCGAATGCATCGCTGAACAGGAAGTTTGATTTCTACTTCGTTGTTTTTCAGTTGTCATTTATTGGAATTTTCTTATAACGTCGCTTGATTCCTTGAAAAACGAGCGGCATCTCCAAGTTATGAAGTAATAAATTTATTGTTGAGTCAAGTCGATATAATTGATTGAAAATCTAAATATCGTTGAGAATCGTTTTTTTTTTTAGTTAAATAATGTTTTAGTTTCTTTTATAAATTGAAATTTTTGTTGCAATTGTCTTCTTTATCAATATATAAACATAAATAACTATCGATAAATTCCAATTCGATTAAGCTTCGATAAATCCACATTCGATAATAATAGTTTAAACATCAAAATGTTCTTTTTTAAATATGATATTTGACGTGATTGCCTTTTTAAGCGATACACATACCTATCTATCGATATATAGTAGCGATATACACACATGATATCGATAAATTGTCATTGGATAGTTTTAATTTGAACAACAAAATGTTATTTTCTATATAATATTTGACCTGATTGCGATACACATAACTAGCTATCGATACATAATATCGATATGCATGATATCGATAAATCCGCATTCGATAGTTATAGTTTGAACAACAAAACGTTCTTTTCCATACACATAACTAGCTATCGATACACAATATCGATATACACGATATCGATATGTCCAAAAATCGGTCAATAGTCTAAGTTTTAGTTTAGTTTTCGATACATTCGATTGAAATATTTAATTTATACAAGTTCAGTGCAAACAGTCTGGCATATCACAGACTGTTATCGATAACAATCGATTTGAATAAATTTCGTTTGCTTTTTTGACTAAACATGGGAATTCGGCCTCAATTACAGAGATGTGTTCTATATATTTATTAGTTTTCATTTATGATCCGAATGAGGTCGCAAACTATTTACCGATGGCGGCATCGATGACGGCAGCTCGTCCTCCGAATCGGCGTTGGCCTTGAGCAACTCATTCACCCGCGCACACAGATCATCATCCAAATCGAATCTGGGATCCTGCATCCAGAAAAACATTCGATTCGACGACCGCCGAAATTTGAGAACATAAATGCGACCCGTTTTACAGGATTCGACGCGACGGAACTCGAGAGTGCCGGGCGGAGCGACCACATCCAGTTCCAGCTTGTTCGCCCTGCGATCCTTCCAGCAAAAGTGCAAAACATCCTCGCGATCCCGATACAGATAGAGGAGACCCTTGCGCTCATCGGGCTCGACCATTTTGGCGCCGTGATTTTGGATCATGCGGCCGGCCTTGAACTCAACCAGATGCTTCTGGTTCTTCACATTGTCCAACAGGAATGACATACTATATATATGCCATATGTATTATATATATATGAGTGTTTATTTAACTTGTGCAATTTGGCTTTGATTTGATAACGAAAATTGTTGTCAGATTTCTCAGATTTTCGATTTCAGTTTTGTTGTTGTGTCAGAGTTTAAAAGGCACACTGAGAGAAAAAAAGCATCTTGAATCAAGATTTTGGGTTCAGAACTAACAACTTTGGTCTAAAAAATGCGTCGAGCACATGAAAATCTGGAAGTAAGAAAACACATCTTGATTCTAGGAACATTTCAATTAGGACCAAGTACTTATTTTTAAAATCATAAACTCTTATATTTTCAAGACCACAAAATAAGAATAAAACTTATTATTTTTTTAAGATTATATATTCTTATTTATAGACCAAAAAGTTTTTAATACTCAAGACAAAAAATCTCAAATAAAGTATACGTTTCTTAACATTTTAAGAAGAATGAAGTAATTTTAGTAAAACTTGTCGCCAGAACCAGTTGTGAATTTTAAGTCTCAGAAAGTGAAAACACTTTTAGATTTTTGTTCTTATTTTAGGAGAAAAAGATCTAAGATCTTAGATTTTTATTCTTACATTAAGAACTTACGATTTTCAAGTTTAAAATTCTTAGTTTTAGTAATTTGGTCTCAAAATATTCTAATTTCAAGAACAAAATATTTAAGATGAATGTTCCTGATTTAAGAAAGTGGTCGTTTTTTTTCAGTGCACCTGCTTTGATTTTGATTACACAGCTTCTGAAAAGCAGTTCAAATATCAATTAGAAACACTTACGTATGTGTGTGTGTGTGGTGTGTGTGTGTGTGTGTGTGTGTGTGTGTGTGTGTATTTTCAGAGTTTATAGCTGAATACTTTTGCTTCTGGGCCACCTTCGACTAGCAATTGTACCTTTACATTGCGCACTTAAAAGCACATAAAACCGTGGCCAGCACCTGGACATGGCCATAGATGCATTGGTTGTGTCCTGTGTGTGTGCGCGTGTGTGTGTGTGTGTGGGCGTTGTTAGGGGTGGGCGTGTCTCTGGGCTTTTAAGTGCCTCGGCCAAGCTTAGTCCGTGCACAATTAAATTAAAGTGATGACTAATATATAGCTAAAAGACAAAAAAGCAAAGAGGGAGACAGAGACAGAGAGAAAGAGGGCAGAGAGAGGGAGAAGGAAAGGTGGACAACAAGCAAACAAGACATGAAACACAAGAGATACAAACAACAAACAAGTTGCACACAAGTCAACTGACAACTGTCAACTGACTATCGAAAATGTTATCGAACTATCGATAATTGTGTGTACCAGGTAACTGTAACGATAACCATAAGCAAACAATCTAGAAAGATGCCCGTTACTTATATACAAATATACATAAAAAAAATTTTATTGCATACTTTAAGGCACTTGCATTGCTTTTAAAACTTAAAACAGCCATTACGACCGTTCTGTTTGGCCGATCTTTCTTAGATTTAGTCAGATGATAGTAAATAGCTGGAAGCCACTGTACCTTATGCGTGTGCTTGTGTGTGTGTGTGTGTGTGTGTGTGTGTGTGTGTATGCTGCCCTTATTAAGATGTAGGTATTATTTTACCTTGTGTACAGCAAGTCATATACCATATGTCTTTGTCTCTGTCTCAGTGTCTGTCTCTTTCGCTCCCTCTCTTTCCCCCTATCTCTCTCTCTCTCTGTTACCTGTGCGCGTTTTAATGATGCCAAGGCAACTGACTCGACTCCTGGAATCATTGAGCCAGAGCCCAGCCCACATAACGGCAGCTGTTAGCTGTTGGCTGTTAGCCTGGCCCAAACTGTCCTGCAACTGGTTTTGGTTCTGGTTTTGGTTCTGGTCCTGGGGCCACGTGTCATCAAACGTTCGAAAGCAATTACAATTTAAGTATTTAATTAGGGAATTACGTGAGCAACGGCACACGCCCCAAACGAGACAGAGACGGCGAGAGAGAGAGAGAGAGAGAGAAGGAAAAACATGTAAGACGAGTGAAAGAAGAAAGGAAGCAGCAAGGTAGACACTTACTTTTCTTCTTTCTTTTCTTTTCTTTTTGTTTTGTTTTTTAAGGGCGACAAAATAAAATAGCGTTCGACACACGACACGAACTGACGGGGGGTGACTTACCTGCTCCTGCCCCCGCCCCTCCTCTGATCCCCTTCGAATGCCAATAAAAATGTAGCCAATTTCTGTTGTTGCAACACAATTTACAGTTTACGCTTTACGCGCTCTCTCTCTCTCTCCCTCTCCCTCTCTCTCTCTATTCTCAATGCGAACACACAACACAACATTGGCTTTTTTCGATATATTCTATTTCTTATACCCGTTACTTGAAAAATAAGTGAGAGGGTATATTGCATTCGTTGCAGTGTATGTAACAGGGAGAAGGAAGCATCTCCGATCCTATAAAGCAACAACCACAACCCTTTTAGAGTCTACCTACGTTGGAAGCTGCCGCTGCTCCCGGAGCCACTGCGCGCCCACCACTGCTTATAAAGTATAACACAGTCACACTGCCGAACTCACTCGACCATCACCATTATCCAAAAAGAAAAAACTCGACTGCAGAGGGAGACTTCGACTTAGAGAATTATAAATTTTAAAGTCTTTTAACAGAAACTACAATTTCACTCATTCATAAATACATTTCAAATTGTAAGCTTTTTTCTTGCCTATTTTCAACAAACACAGATTCCAAGTTTTTTCAAGACCTGTCAATATTCTCAAAAAGTCTGGTTTTTTCGTTCTTTTCGCTGTATCCAGAAGAGGTTCCCTGATTCAAATGACATAACTAATTTTCCATTTTTAATACAATGAAAAAAAAATTCAAACTTTATTCTGGTGTTCCTCCCAAAATTTGACTTACAGAATGCATGGCCAACATTTTTGTTCTAGTTGAAAATGCTTATGGGGAAATTTGACGTATAGTAGTTCTCGCAGTTACGCCATCGCCATCCATCAGTTCAGTCAGAAAATTAGAGAAGGGAGGTTAGACAAGAGGAGGGAAGGTCTATGTATTTTCTATCAGCATCAACAGCGGTCCGTCCGTCCGCACACGCACAGTTTTTAAGTATATTGGTATTTTGTTATTACTTAACATTACCTGCTATTATAAGCTATCATCCTGCACAAATCTTAGCAAGATCGGTCAAATAGAAAGGTGGTAATGGCCGTTTTAAGCTTTAAAGCAATGCAAAGTGACTGAAAAGTATGCAATGAATACAATTTTTTATTTTTTTTAAATTTAATAAGTAACGTGGCACCCCATAGTCAGTAGCTGCGACCATCGCCCTTCCCTACTCGTCCACTTTTTTTCAACCCTCCTTCTCCCTGCTTCCCTCCATCGATTACACCCTGCCGCTACCCTCTAAAAATAACTCGTCGTCATTTTCTAAGCACACAAAAAACACTGAACAAAGTGTAAATAGAAATCAACAACTATAAAAAAGTTAACGTCGCTCGCTGAAAATCGTTAAATTGCCGAGCGTTATGTTGACAAATGCTTCAAACGACCCTCGCCCCCCTCCCCCCCTCGTCACCCTCAACACCCAACGATTTTCATTTGAGACTTCACCGCGACATTGACTTCAACAGTTTTCCCTGAAAATTCCTTTCATTTTATATTCGCATTTTTGTCATTTCCATTTTTACGCTTTGTCTCCGCACGTCGAGTATCCGAATAAATTTCCCGTTGGCCAACAAGCAGTAACAGTAAAACAGAGGGAATCAGGTAAAAACACACACACACACAGCTGGTATATCAAATATCTACACACATACACACACACACACAAATATTAATAAGTGCATTTGAGCTTCATCACAACATCATCTGAACTGAATTGAACTGAACTGTTGCCATCAATGTTCACCTTTATACACTCAGCGAATTTCACTGACACACACTTTTTTATTCAATATCAACAAAAATTTGTGATTATTTAATGATCACGATTACAAAAAATCAGGTATAATCAGAAAATAAATAATCAAAAATAATCTTTTTAAGTATTCGGATCATTTTTCGATTTGTTTCTGATTATTTCTGATTATTTTGGCATCTTTGATTGTGAAATTTAAAAGTAATTAGATTTTTACTAAATAGTCATAAACAATCAGAAAATAATCAAAAATAATCAGAAATAATCAGAAAAAAGACAAAAATAATCCGAATACTCAAAAAGATTATTTTTGATTATTTTGCATTTTTTCTGATTATTTTTAAATAATTGTAATAATTTGGATTTTTTGTAATCATTCAATAATTGGGCAAAACCAAAAAAAAATCGTAATTTAAGCATTAGTTCGACTTTTAAACAAAAATAATCTAGCTACTAATGATTATGATTACTAACCATTATTTAACAGGCATGATATTGGGTTGGTTTTTTATGTACTTAACAAAATCGTTCAAAATTTATTTACTTTTTTTTGCATTTTTATTTAATTTAAGAAATAATTGAATTTCATTACATATTTTTACATTTGCTTTGGCCAACTTTGAGATATGTAGAACACGTCTTTAATTGCACATTCTACACAAAATGTGTTGCATAGTTTTAGGAAATGATGAACACGCAACACACACTCTAAACCAAAGGTGTCCAAAATGCCTAAAGCCTTTTTCATGGAATCGAAGCTCATCATTCTGCCGGCGTCGCAGCCAACACACGAGCAGAGCGAGAGAGAGAGAGAGAACGCGCTTGTTCTATTTATAGCACACTCGTCGGCTTGCTCTCTTACG